>VXAL01012531.1:828769-855348 GCA_013399475.1 Chauna torquata
ACTAGTGCTGAGCAGAGGGGAAGGATCACCTCCCTTGTGATGTTCCTGCTAATGCAGCCCAGGAGGCTGTTGGCTTTCTTTGCTGCAATGGCACATCATTGCTGATTTATGTTTGAGTTAGACACCCAGGTTCTTTTCTGCACAGCTGCTTTCCAGCTGGTTGGCTGCCACGCATGTAACAGTGCATGGGTTTTTTCCTCCCCAGGTGCAGGAGCTGGCATTTCCCTTTGTTGAACTTCATGACATTCCTGTTGGCCCATTTCTTCAGCCTGTGGAGGTCCCTCTAAATGGCAGCATGACTGTCAGTCACTCCTCCCGGTTCTCTGTCCTCTGCAAACTTGCTGAGGGTACACTCTGACCAAACATCTGGGTAATTAATGATGATGTTGAACAGTATTGGCCCCACTAGTGACTGGCCTCCAGTTGCATTTTGTGCTGCTGATCAGAACCCTTTGAATTCAGGTGCTCTGCCAGGTTTCAGTCCACCTCACTGTCCACTTGTCTACCCTGCACTTCATCACTTTGTCAATGGGGATGTTATGTGAGTCACCGTCACAAGCTTTGTTAAATGATGATAAGCAACATCTACTGCTCTCCACTCATCTGCCAAACCAGTCACCTCATTGTAAAAGCTATCAGGTTGGTCAGGCACAATTTCCTCTTTATAAATCCATGCTGCCCATTCTCAGTCATGTTATTGTCCTTCATATGTTTGGAAACGGCTTCCAGGAGGACTTGTGCCATCATCTCCCCAAGGATCAAGGTGAGCCTGAGTGGCCTGTAGCTCCCTCGATACTTCTTCTTGCCCTTCTTGAAGACAGGAGCGACATTTGCTTTCTTCCACTCCTCAGGAACCACACCCAGCCTCCAATGACCTTTCAAAGATAATTGAGAGTGGCTCTCAATGGCATTGGTCAGGTCCTTCAGCACTCATGGGTGCATCCCGTGAAGTGCCATGGACTTCTGTATGTCCAACATTTTAAATGTTCTCTAAACTCACCCTCCTGTACCACACTTTTTCCATACTTTCCTACTGGTCTCCTACTGGTCCTAGAGTCCTGAGATTCCTGAAGGCAAGACTTACTAGTAAAGATGAGTAAAAACCTGTAAAGATCCTTCAGTACACCATCCAGCAATGAATAAAAAGGCAGATTCCCTTCTTTTTCTTTCTTGTAAATAAGTACAAGAAAAGGTGTATAAACTGAGATGAAACTAGGTAGCATGTAGAGGTCAATTTTAAGAAGATACTAATGTAGTTAGATCCTTTCTAGTGTTTGTGTGACGGCCAAATAAATTTTTTTTCTTACTAGAATAGGAGCTTCTTTGACTTATCAAGAATGATAACCACTAATGCCACAGTCTAGTCTTGTGCATTTTCCTTATGAGCCTATAAATACTGTAGAGTCTTGCTTATAAATACTGTAAAGTCTTGCCTATAAATACCGGTCTTACTTATGCAGAAGGCAGTTGGGGTCTTCAAATACTTTCCCTTTACACATACCTCATTATAGTATTTGGGGTTCTTCTCAGCATGTGATAGTAAGTGAAGCAACCAGAAAGGCAAAAAAGCAATCTGGGTGGTGCTGGAGCTACTTCAGCAATTATTTTGATGTGTGTTATATGTAAGAGACCATTTGCATCTGCATCATCTTTGGCTTTTCTTAAAAAAAAAAAAAAATACAAAAAAAAAAATATTTTTTTTTCTTTCTGTGAAAGGAGGGTGAAAGAGGAAAGAATTGTTTTGGACCTTATCAAGAAGTAAAATAACACAATGCATCTTATGAAAGAAGAGGCATACTGTGCCTTTTTTTCCTACTGGCCTACTGCCTAAGGGAAACATTCACTGGCAAATCTAAAACTTGTTCAAAACCCTTTGGAGAAGCAGACTATTATTAAATTATTTATTTTATCTTTGAAGTGTTTCCATTTTTACACTGTTAAGGATTTCTCTGTAAAAGCCAGGTTGCCTGAGAATATTTGGCCTATACTGATCTTTGAAACACAAGCCCCCCGCTTTTTTTCTTCTCTGTCTTTTCTTCTCCCCCACTTTCTCCCCCACAGTTTCTCCCCAGTATGAATGAGGATCTGTCTGACACAGAGATCCTGTACCCACTGGGGAAATTTAAGGAGATCTTTAGTAGCTAGAGACAACCAGAGCCTGGTTTGCTCTGTATTTGCTTAATTTTTTTTTTTAATAGAAATGAACCTGGCAGAATCAGAAAGGGTGGTAGACATATTCAAATGCTTTCTAGCGCTTATTAAAATGTTATGTAATTAAATGTTAAGATCATGCCTGTAGCAGCATCTTTTGAAATAACTGTGCTAGCTGGGCCTTCTGAAACCAGCACAGGAAAGTAATCCATTTGCAAGGCTATCAGCCACCGAGCCATATGCCTTGGGGACCTAATTTAATTGGAGAACTCCCATTGACTTGCGTGGGCTTGGATGGGGTTTGAGGAGAGCCCTGCTGTTGTTCCTCAATGCGGTCCTTGCAGGCTCGGAGAATAAAGAACCATGTAGCCATATGATGAGCGCAGTGCTTCGTGTTGGGGTGAGGTGTTGGTGTGGCTCTGAGGGGGCAGCAGCAGAGCTAGTGGGGCTGAGCCCTCCACGGGTGGTAGGTACGGGGAAGCATGCTCTGCTGGATGCTGGATGTGGTACTGCTGCCAGCGGGAGCCGCACCACTTGAAGACACAGGGGCCATCGCTGGCTCTGCAGGGATTCTTACTGGACTGCAGAAAGAAGGGACACGACATACAGGCCAGTATGTGAGCCTGGTAGAAAAGTGCCTTTTAAAGTAACATTATGGGACTTTCCTTTCCAGTGGTAGCTTCCCAGTTGCCAAGAGGAGGGTACTTCTATTCCTGCTGTTTCAGGCTCAAGGAGCAGAAAGAGTCTGAATTTGGGGGCAAATGGATGTAGAAGTGCAGCCTGAGTGCTGCGAGCATCCATGGATCAGCAGCTCCATCCCTCAGTGTGTGATGGAGGTCCCATGGGGGGGTTGTGTAGCTCTGGAGGTATTAGAAAAAAGGATGGGGTCTCCAATCAGTGGGATTAGGACCAGGAGCATTTCTGTGCAGCTGGGCTAAAGCTGAGCTCAGCAGAGGGAAGTTAGCACAGCGGTAATGGGAGAGGTAGGACAGGTCCCACTGCAAAGGGGCTACTGAGGCTGTTGGTGGTGCTTCCTGCAGTGGGTAATGAGCCAGCTAGTGCTAACCCATAATGCTCAACGATCTTCACTGACATGGGTCGTGGGAATTCCTAGCTCCCAAGATTACCGATAGTGAGATGCTTTCCCTTTCAGCTAGCTCTCTGATTGAAGGGTGCAGCTAAAATGCACTGAAAGCTTTACACAAGGCTCCATTTATACTGCTGAACTTCATTTCACAAGGGAGGGCTTCTGCGTTGGTCTGTTTTGTCTTGTGCAACCTCCTTCTTGCTGTCTTAACTGCATAAGATGATTAGGTAAATGAGTCTTTTATTTCTGGTAAGTAATGGGCATTTTCACTCTTTAGAGCAGTCTGGGTTACACTTGATCATCTCACGCTTTTGCACTCAGCAGATTGCCTGTCGTTAGAAATCTGCTCATCCTTCCTTCATTTCTAAGGCCAGTTAAGTGCATATGGCTGTAAATGCCTTCAGGTGCTGCCTCTGCTCCCACAGCTCTACTTTTACAAAATATTCAGAACTTAACATGCTGGAAGTGCAATTTGGGAAGTGTTGCCACAAATCTAAAGCCACACTTTCAGGTCAGGTCTGTGCAATGCTGCATCAGCCACGGCTACAGATCCAAGCTTGAGCAGCCATGCATCTGCACTCCCCTGAACTGGCAGAAGCAGGCAGGATGGAAATTATCTTCCCAGCTGTGGAAAGACTAAATACATGGTTTAGCAGAACAACATCTGATACAGGGTTAATCTGTGAACAGTTCTGAACAACTACTGAGGCTCTACCAGACCAATGCTGAATATCACGTGGTCTTTTAGATCCAGCAATCTGACCCCAAAGTCAGAAGTGGCCTATCATCAAACCAAGGCTTAAGATTGTTGCAGGCTCCATATTATGATGAGAAAGAATAAGTCTGTAATGCCAGGTTGTCCACTCTTTATTTTTTTGTGAAATAACTTAAATGAGCGCAAATAACGATTGCGGGACCCAAAAATGTTAATAATTGAGAAGTTTGTGTTATTCTGGGCAGCCAAGGCAACAGGCCAGCCTGTGGTTTCTGGGAAATCAGTGGAAGTTGGTGAGGCCACATTTCAGTCCTCCAAAAGGGCAAGTTTGGAAAGTCCTGCTAAAATCAAAGGAATTGCATGTGCCTGTGAGAGTCTCTAAGGCAACTGCTTCTGATAGACTGAGGGGTTTACAGAACAGGGTACAAAGGGAAAAGGAAAGCCATTTTCCCTGTGTATAATATAAAACTCAGAGCCAATAAACACTATTATTTTTATGTTCCCTGAATATCTTTGGTTTGGTGTGTGTGGTTTTTTTTTTTTTTTTCAGGTTTTTAACATTTTCATCTACTACTTGCAAAGCCCTACACTCTAGCTCCCTCTTAGCAGATGGAAATTGAAGGAAAAAAAAAGAAAAAAGATTGTATGTGCTGGCATATCCATATGGCATTCAAGTGAGAAATCACTTGGAACACGGGGCCTCATGTGGGGTCACAGCCTCCATACGTTCTTTGATGGGTGCAAAGGGTCCAGAAACTTGTTGCTGCCATAACAGCGGGGGAATGGGGCTGGTGCAACACAGGCTGAAAATCACTGATGGAGGAAGAGAAGAAGACAAGAGCTATGAACAACCCCCAAGGTGTTTAGATACCTACCTGCCCCTGAAATCTCGGGCACCATTGAGAATCTGAACTTGGGTGCTTTTGAATGATTTGCAGCCTCTTGCTGCAAAATAATAATTACATCAGAGCAAATATATGCCAGCTTTATCAAGCGTAATATACTTGAGCTGGGTGAAACTCTCCAGCACAGAGGATCTGCAGAAGATGCTGCGCACCATGTGGGGAGGGTTTCAGTGATGCAGAAGCCTCATGTGTGCTTTCTGCCTTACTAGAAGGACTAGAAGACTGCATGGGCTACAGCAAGAGGATGAGAGGATAAAAGAGACCTTCGAGGTTCTGAGCAGCTCAGTAGTCTGCTCGAGTCTTCTGAGCAGCTACATGTATGCCAAAGGTTGACTTTGAGCAGGGTCTTTTCTCCTGCCCCCCTGCATTATCTAAATCTGCTCTGGAATCATCTGGTACATCCATCTTTGGCTTTTCATTGACTTCAGCAGGTTTGGCATCAGCCCCGTGTATGTATATGTCTGTCTCTGTAACTTTCCTAGCTGTTTACATATCTGTCTTATGTATTTATTTTCCCTAGTACCCACCACTGCAATGTATAAGGCAGGAATCATCCTCCAGAATGCCAATTTCTTTTGGCTTCTTTCCTGTGTATGTTTGGCTTTGCACTTTTCCTCTGAAGTTGCGGCTGGGATTTTCATTTATTCTGAGATGACGCGCTGGCTCTGCTCAGATGAAAGGTCTACCACCAGCTTCCATAGGAGCAGACCCAGAGCAGGGCTGAGATTTTCTGGGTATCCTACCCTACAGCAGAAATGGCCTGGAGTTGCAGTTTGTCCTCTGATCCCATGACAGTCAAAAAATAGTGGATCGTGTTTTTTCCAGAAAATCAGGGAGGCTTCAGAGACTCTTCAGATGCTTTCCCACCTGGGCAGGCTTAATGTTAGTCGTTGCCTCTCTAATTAGGAGTTAATATAGCTGTGACGGATATATTTTTTGAAAATGGAAAATAATTTACAGAAAGGAAACTAGCTGTATTCAAAACTTTGTTCAGAATCATAAACACAGCCCCAACCTTCCATGCATGCAAATATGTTGAGGGAAAAATCCAGTTGTTCATATTCAGAGTGCCAAGTGGAGGTTGTGGAGAGGTCACAGGATTGCAGTGTGTGTAGACCTCAGGATCCTCCGAGGCTGGCTCTGGTTTAGCTTGCGTTCAGCCTCTTGCCAGCAGGTTGCTGTGATCCGTCCCAGGCTCCTTCACATGGAAAACCACACTACCAATGCCCCAAAGCCCACTGATGTGGTGGGGAGTCTTGGGCTGACATCCAACCCCATGCAAGGCTTTCATCAAACCAGTGCTAACGATTCAGCTCCAGGAAGGCTGATAGACATCAGCTCTGGGTTCCTCGGAGCTCGTTCCCAAAAAGCTGTTAGCTTGCATGCCATTATATTAAAGACTAATCTTTGTTACAAGCGCTGACACAGATTTCTCATTAGTAACCACCTATGAACTTGAATCGCTCCAGGTCAAGTCAGTTGTTACTTCAAATTTTTCAAGAGGAAAGAGCTTTTTGAAATATCACCCTTTATTTCTTTGCTTCTACCCCTTGCTTGTGCCTAACTGACCTTTACAGAGCCTTATCAGATGTGTGCACCTACAAAGATGAGTTTTTGTGACAATGAAGCAAAGACAACAAAATTCAAATGCAGCTAACACTTGTTTATGCATTGGAAGTCCAAAAAGCCAGTCATTATGTATGGACAGCTTTATACCAGACGTAAGTATTGCTTGGCATGGGCTCT
This sequence comes from Chauna torquata, assembly GCA_013399475.1. Taxonomy (NCBI): domain Eukaryota; kingdom Metazoa; phylum Chordata; class Aves; order Anseriformes; family Anhimidae; genus Chauna; species Chauna torquata. The sequence continues at coordinate 835,374 of VXAL01012531.1, forward strand.
CCTTTAATTGCATTATACAAACATAACAGAAAATTGACCCAAAGGGGGAAAACAATTTTATCCTTAGAACGCTCTTCTGACTAAGTACAGAGCTTTTAATTAAATTCCCTATACAAAGTGACTGCTTGTCTCTCATGTTGAGCCTAATTGATATCAAAGCCATCCTTAAAATCGATATTTTTTCTGGAAAAAAAGAGCAAATACCCTCTGCACCCCAACAGAATTCAATAAATAATTTGATAGCACTTGACTCCTAACTGTAATCTTTGTCTCATTTGAGCAGAATATAAAGTGAAAATTTGTCCCCACTGCCCCCCAGCATTTCCATTGCATCACAAATCAGTCGCCACAAAATGTCAGTATTCCTCCTCAGCAGGTCTGCTGCTTCCTTTTATTTTTGTGAACCATGCTGAGCAAGGGAGGAATTCAAAATCTTCCAAGTGGCAACACACTTATTCTGCTTTTGTTACCTATTTTATGTTTTTCACTTATTTATGATTACGGTTGCAATTGGATCCCATTAGAAGTCTCGGTAAGATCAAAGGCATGTTAGAGCAGGCAGTAGACAAACCCATGCTCTTTCAAGCCTGCTCCAGAGAGTTTGCATTGCACCGTACCCTGCTGCAAACCCCTAAGCAGGCGCTTAACTCCACTGCTAGGAAAAAAAGGCGTGCAGGTCCCTGAAAGATGGGGACCAGCTTTGATAAGACAAACACACAAATCAAAGAAGCAGGCCTTGTTCATTACCTTTGCTTTCTAAATAGTCTCCTTCATCTGTCCTTCTGCTTTGTGCAGGAACTCTGTCAATCTATCCCATCAGAGCTGGCAAGAGAGCTGGTCCTCTTTGCCAGGCGCAGCTTAGAAAACCGATGGAGAAGAGCAAAAACAAAAATGAAGCTAAACGTTAGGTTGTTGGGATTTTTTGCTTTCTTTTTTTTTTTTTTCCCCCCAATTATTCAGCCAGAATAATTTAGTGAAGTGGTGAGCTGAAAGTCTGGCATTGGTTACTGCCCCACCAAAAAGATGGCGTAAACATGAGTCAAAGCAGAGTTAGCGTGTGCAGTCCTTCTGCATCGCCTGTTCCTGACAAAAGCAGGAGTAATCTCTGCAGAGACCTGCCAAGCGAGGGAGCACGGACTTGAAAGCTCAGCCCTGATCTCCGGTTTCTGCTCCGTAATGTCTCTCTGTTGGTATTGGCCCTTGGGGACTCTTGCTACAAGCACAATTTTCTTTCAAGAGCGTATGCTAATTGTGGCATTAGGGCTGTATTTATGATCCCTAGCTGACTGTGGCAGGTAAGATGGAGAGGGAACTGACACTGAATCTGCAGACAGATCGTACTCATAAAGCATGATATTGCGCTTCCCGTGCTCTGTGACATCCTGAAGCACGAGGGATTAGCATAAAGAGAAACCTGCCTTGGCATCAGTGAAATAAAAATTCATTCACAATTTAGTTGGGTGAGCCAGCTCCTTAGACCTCGCAGTATGTGATAATAACTTGAAACCTGGTTTTTGTAGGCAAATGGCAAAGCCTGCCTGCTGTCCTGGGCTTTGGGAAACAGGAGAGGCTAGTGGAAGGTCGAGGGGATGGAAAAATGTTGCTGTTTTACCACATTATGCCTCTTCAGTGGTCTTTTATTCCAAAAGGCATCATTCATTTAGTGCTGGAAATCATTTAGCTTCTAGAGTGGTCTTGTGCCCTCACACCTTCCCTGTGGTCCATCTCAGAAGAAAAACCTAGTGGCTGCGGAGATAGCAGCCAACTAGCCCTCCTAAAGGGTCTTGTTTGGGGTCTGCATCCCATGGTCCTGTTAAAGATTGGTTCCTGGCTTTGGCAGACGGATGTGGTCAGATCACCGCGTGAGTACTTTCGTGCCCACCACGTCGTGGCCTCACTTGGGATTGCAGCCAGCAGCGGGAAGCAGAGCCAGCCCCCACCAGGATGCACAGAAGGCCCTTGTAGATGGCATGCATTCAAATACACCACCATTTCTCGCTTAGCATAAACTTGTTTCAGCTATGTGCAATACAAATAAAATATTCAGCAGAGGCTGGCCATACATCTGAATGCCAGGGGAAAGGGAGAAGGGCTGGAAATAAATATTGACATGAAGGCTCAGGGTACGTCAGGTGTATGTGTCACTATTTTACACTCTCTGCTAAATGTTTGTAGCCTGACACTGCTCCCAGCTGCGCTGGTGTAAATCTGGAATAACTGGGCTGATGTCAGAGTCACACCACCCCAAAAATGGTGCATGAGTCTCTGTGCAGGGGGGCTGAGCATTTCAATGCTGTCAGAAAGACCCAGGCCTCTCTTTCTATTAATATTTCTTCAAGACTCCTTCAGTGTCCTCAGAAGAGTTGCCATAATATTTTTGTCAATGTAGGGAGGACCCTGAACAACAATTTGCAGGCTATAGTTATCATTATTAGACATGGTAATTGAATTAGTTATTTAATTATTATTATTGCAATCAATAGATCTTGCCCTCTTTGGTCCTGCAAAACGCAGCTTGTGGAAATCCCAGTGAGAGGAATGAGCTCCATTTGGAGGCAGCTTTTAGAAAAACCCAGCAGTAAAGAAGGAACCAGAGGAAACATCCATACCTGCCCAGAAGGCAATTGTTGCACACTCTGAAATATCGCAGAAGATATCTCCTCCAGGGTATATTTTGATTTAGGGAAGAGTTACACTAGCAGTTGAAGTTGTTGATATATATATGTATATAAATTGGGATTTGCTTCATCAAATATACGGCAAAGGGACCCCCAGGATAACTGGTTAACTTTACCACAGATAAGTTGCTTAGAGTTATGAGAAACATTTACTTACTGGTGGAGGCTTGGAGGCTGTGTGGTGACAACACAGCCTGTGAGGCAGAGCAGGTGGAAGGAAGGGTCCGTGTTGGCCAGTCTTTAACACAAGCCCAAGAGATAAGTGTTTCCAATGCAGCATGCCAGAGCGATGTAGGGAGATTTGTCTCCTACCCAAGCTAGTGATGGAGCCATGTCACCATATGTGTGGTTAGTTTCCAGCAGCTCCTCACTTTTTCAGCACGAATGGAGGATGACAGATTGTATATTAGACAAATTACTCTTCTCTCGAAAGCAGCAGTCACAATCATATCCAAGTGCTTTCTTCATTCTCTCTTCACTGAACAATTTCTGCACCATCATTTAAAGCTCTTTGCAATAAAGAGGTGGTCGGTAAGCAAGAATTACAGTGCAGCTCCTTTGCTCCCAGCCAGCACTTTCCTGAACCAGCAAAGGCAAGCTGCCGTCCATTCTCTGATCTTCAGGCCAACTGGCACTGCCACCCTGGCACCCACAAGGACAAATCTTCTTCTTCTGGAAAAAAAAGAGTGGCCACATCCTGGCTGCCCGCTGAGAGCAGCCCCACCAGCTGTGGCCAAATCCCTGCTGGGGAGGATGCTCACGGGGACAGTGCTGCTGTTACCTGGCTGGGGTTTGAGTCTGCGTCTCCCCTGGCACGGGTGGCACCAGGGGTCTCCACGTGTAGCAGGGAGGAAGGCAGTGATCCCTTGACCTTGGAGGTGCTCCCAGGAAAGCCTCCAAACAAGCAGATCCATCGGTACAGTGGGCAGGAGGTGGGGAACTGATGTCCTCAGGGAATGCCAAGGGGTTGCCTCAGAAGGTAAATTCAGTAGTTGCCTTGGGGGTAAAGACTGGAAGGAAAACAGGTTCCGTAAAAACATCGTGTCCCTGCACAAGCTTTGGTAGAAATGTTTTTCATTGTGCTCACAGCTTTCAGAGAGAGATTGTGATTCCCTTTGCAAGCTCAAATTTTTAAGGCATTTCTGATATTAAAGACCCATTGCATATGTCAGCTGAACAAATAGTTCCCACCGGTCAGTGCCTAAGGATGCAGCATGTAGGGTCTGGTGATGGTGAGTGACCTGTAAAGAAGCACCCTCCTGGCCTATCCACCTTTGAGGACAAACCTGCAGATCCCATCAGCCACACGTTGCCAGGGCTCCGGTGCTCCACATTACCCTTCCTGCCTCTGTTTTCGCTGTTGCCTCACATCATGCATTTTCCAGTGCATCTTCCAGGCACCGCCCAAATCACAGACCTAATTCTTGGTTTTGCTCTTCAGCTATCGCCTCTGCCCTTCTCTTTGCCCCCTTCTCAAACTCCTGCTGCTGCTCTCTGTCTCCAGGATGTCACTGTGGATAGTGCATTGCCCTCTAATGGATAGATTTCAAACTGAGCTCCTCATCCGAGCAGAACTGTGGGTAGGATCTTCTTTTTCGACCCACTAATGAGGCAGGAGACTTGTTATCCACATCTAAGCCACTTTCTATTCCCCGCTTCTCTTGAATCAAAATCAAGTGTATATATATATATTAATAGCACAGACATCGGTCTAAATGTTGCAGCTATTTTTAAGAAGAGGCAGAGGAAATCTGTGCCATTATGAATCTTGGTTCCTTCATGTACATGAACGCTTTAATTGGCTTCAGAGTTAGGAATGTGTTAACAAAGCTAATTTCTGTGACTCCACGCATCTGGATTTCAGGGTGTTGTTGTTGTTGTTTTTCTTTTTCTTTTTTAGCTTGCTTAATCCTGCTTAAAGTCTTAAGATTTATTTGTATGTTTACAAGATCCTGCTTTTCTCATCATATGTGCATTATAGTCACCATTAAAATAATACAAACAAAAGGAAAAACAGAATGGACTTTCAAGCAGCTAATAATTAATTATGGAGAACTTTTGAAAGGGTGGCTTAGCATCTTAAGCAATTCCTTTTGCTGCCAGATACATGGGCTTATTTTATAAACTGCAATCAATCTGCCATTGGGGGGGAAACTGCAAAATGAACTTAGTCATCTGAGCTCATTTTCAGTTTCAAAAACTGAAAGGCTTTGGAGTATAAAGTACCCTCTTCTTTTAATGTCAGTAAATAAGTTGATCTGTTTATATGGTTTTCAATACAAGTAAACTGCTTGCCATTTAAACAAGCTCAATCAGCTGTGAAAATTGACATTTTTAACCATAAAATCAGACTTCATCCTACCATGATATTAAATATTAAGGAATGATTTAAAGGACAGTATACATTTCAGAAACCTGCCTGGAGAGATGAATGCCAATTTCTGCCATTCACAAATACGGACAACAAAACAGCCCCTTGGCTTGGGCCTTGCTGCTCTGTAAAAGCCACCTTACAGACTTATTCCAGCATGGTAAATCAGCATTGCTCTGAGGAGATATTCAAGCTTCACGTTCAGCCCTTGTGTGGCAAAAACATGTCCTTGAAGAGGACTGCCAGTGAGGATGGATGGAAAAGGGTCATTGTACGCTAATGTTCTCATTGGTGATAGCGTGTCCAGCTCTGTGAGAGCCCATGGGAAGGCTAGCGCTCTCCAGTCCCTGAAACTGGGGGTTTTGCAAGCCCAGGAGGCATCTGCCTGGCTGTACCCTACCCATGGAGGAGAGCACTGGGATTTCCAGCTGGCCTTGCTTGCATCAGGCTGTTTGCAGCTGCACTCGCAAACAGCCCTTGGAAATGGGACATTCCTATCGCAGAGATTTCGGGAGGTCTGCACATAGTCCTCTGACCCTGCCTTCTTTTTTTTCCTTTTCCTTCCTTTTCTTCCTCTGTTTCTATCCAATTCTGGGGACAAAAAACCTGCGCTGCTTCTGAACAGGCTTACAACTGACACAGCTCTTCACAGCTCAACACCCCTGATGTTTTGCCTGTGCCAAAGGGGTCTCATTGTGTAAGGGGTTTCCTTCTGAATAGGACAAAGCATAACAGCGAAGCAGTGGGATTACTGGGCTGCTGAAGGGAGACAATGGGGAAACAAAGCTCGGACCGGAGAGACATTTATTTTTCGGAGGGGCATGGCTGCCCTTACACAATCCAGTTTATAGCGCTGTGAAGTTTCTCTAACACAATCCAGTCCCGCAGCCAGGCACAAATGCAGTGCATTGGAAACCTTTTCATTCCATCTTTAATTCAGAAAAAATGCACCCACAAACTGCGGGGGTATTAAGGTATAGGAAGATCTCACAACAGGCTTTGGTGCTTTTCTGCTTTGAGCATCTCTGGACATTTCAAACACCAAATGATGGAGGTAGTTGATCCTTTCAGTGTGGAGTAGTTGATGTGGAAATCTGAGTGGGTGCAGGCTGCAGCGATCTGTTGCCTGCTGACAGAGCACATCTCTTCCATTCACTGTCCTGAACTGGCTCACTTTTGGCTTCCAGCCTGAATTGTAGCTCTACACTCCCTCAAATGGCCTGAGGCTTTTCCTCTTGGTGGCAAGGAGAAGGGGCAGTGCTCTGTTTGTGGCTGTGGTAGTGATCTGCATCCATGGTGGGGTGTGATTGAAAAGGAGGTGCTGGAGGTCCAGGTTTGCTCCCTGTTGGGGATGCAGGCTGTGACTGTAGTTGTTTCCCGTGTAGAAATTTGCCACCAGAGCCCCCCTGATGCTGAAAGTTGGCCTTACCCATTCAGAACCACTCGATGATGCCTTGCTTGTCACAAGCATAAGCCCCCCAGATCAGCCCAAGGAATTCATTTCCTCTCGGCTTCTTGTATGCCAAGCTGTGACTTTCTCCCTGCCCCGGGTGTAATGGGAAAAATGCTGGAGAGAGAACACTAACGCGTCCCGTGGGGCTGCTTGCTATGGAGCTAGCTCTTGGTACTCCTTTGTTCCCCTACAAAAGCATGTGGGATGGGGAGAAGCCAGTCCCATCATAAGCAAACAAATGAGATGAGTTAAATTTTTTAAATAGAGTCATAAATAAAGAACTGTCATTGGAGAAGTCCCTAAAGACACTGTTTCTGCTTTTTTTTGTTGTTTTTTATGCTGGCAGCTTCAGCACCTTTTACAGAGATGTCAGAGTAAATAGCCTGTGATCCTACAGGATCTTATGAGTCTTTAACAACAAGAAGATTTTTATGCTTTCATATTAGATGGGTTCCTAATAGACATTCTGTTCATGTCTACTTATTTTATGTAGTGTGGAAAAAAAAATAATAATCCCTGTCTGCAGTATATCTTAAAATCTACTTCTTTAGCACTTTCTGACTTAAGGAAGAAAGAACTAGATGCCTTTGGGACAGAAAATGATCAGGGTTTTCTGGGATTTGGAACATCCCGTAGCTTCTGTGCTGGCCATAAGGGGGGAGGGAGGGAGAGAAATGTTTATTCTTTCTAACTTCACAAACAGAAATTTAAGCGAGAATTAATCACACGGGTAAATTTCCTGATACACTATGAGAAGGCTTTTTCATCTTGCAGATTAAAGGCTACCTGGGGAAGCTGTTGCACAGCAAGGTAAGGAGTGCATTAACAATCCTGGCTCAATAAGTACAAGATGGGCCATTTCACTCTCAAAGTGGAATAAGTCTTCTGTCATGAGGAGAGTTACTACAAGAAGTTTTAGTACAGTGGGCTATATGTTTACATCTCATATTAGAGGCAGGGTGGATTTTGCCTCCCCACAATGAGATCTAGTAGGTGAAAACTGAATCTCCCAAAATTCAACCTAAAAGGTACATACACTCTTAACCATATGGACATTCAGCTACTGGAACAACTGACCTAAATTCCCCATCATTTGACATCTTTAAATCAAGTCTGGATGTGTACATGGAAAATATGCTCTAAGTCAGCTCAAAGTTAAGAGCTTGATGCATGATTCCTGCAGTGAGGGTCTCCAGCCTACGTTATGTGGGAAGTAAGATCAAATCGCTCTGATCTTAGAGTTGCTGAAACCAATGAACAACATGTCCCATACCACTCTTGACCAACTGCATCTGTCTGCAGAGTAAGTACCTTTAACAAAACATTCCCTTCTGTATCAATTCCCTGTTTCAACTCTGGAGCTTTCTGAAAAGCAATGCTAAAGGGGTCCAAAACCTTGACCCATGGCTGAAGTGCAAACACAATGATAGGGTTTTAAAATGTGGAGCTAGCTTTATTAAAGTTTCTTTTCCCCCTCATGCCTGGAACTTATCCCTAAAACCTTCAGACTCCATCCTTTCCGAAATCTACTCCCAAGGAGACAGAAAAAATGAAGCCCACCCTAACTACCTTTGGAGTTGTCTGCATTGTTGATGCCCACTTGACCCAGTCAGCACGTATAGTGGAAGGGAGAGAAATAAGCCTTTGTAAATAGTGGCCCTTCTGACCAGCATCAGGATGAGGTGAAGAGTGCCCTGGACTCCCTTGTCTCTACCACCTGGATTGGCAGTGAGTATAAGAGGACCTGAACGTGACAAGCTCAGATAGATTTAGAGCTAAGATGGATTTGCTTGTATCTTGAACCAATCTCTAGATGAGCATTTAGTGCAGTCAAGTAGGAAGGGAGGAGTGGTGGCAATTTTTTATTAGACTTACTGGTATCTCTCGGGGAAACCCCAGATAAGCTTTTCAAAGTTTTGTTCCCTCACCAGGCCTGGCAAGAAGCTGTATGTTCCAAGGTAAACATCGGTTAGATGCAACTTATCAAGTCCTCTGCACAGCCCTCTAGCTCAAGGGCCAGGCACTCAGGGCTGTCAAAAGGTGCCCACTTCTTAGGATCACAGTTTCCTGTAATTTCAGGAGCTGTGCTGGCTGTGTATATGGCAACGCAGCCCTTTCCCCAGCACTACATACCTCCTGTCCTCTCTGAAAACTAGCTTTCTCTTCTCCTTTCCATGTACGTAAACCATCATCAGAACCTGTGTTTCCTTTTATGCTGTAAATAGACAGTCTGCTTTTTCCACAACTGTGTTTAGCCTACATACTTTTTAAACATTACTCTTGTGGATCTGTGTTCTCTTTATTTCAGGCTATTATCAAATCAGTGCAAACTCACCACGGAGATACACACAACACTTTACAATGAGGTAGGAATCATTCAAACTACAATTGCTCCTGTTTCTTCTGGAGGTCTATACAAAGAAAAGAAAAAAAGTACTCAGGTATGTTCTTTGTACTGTCTCTATACCAATAACCTTGGAGACTTTATTAAGGCAGAGAGTGGAAGTTTAGAAGGATAAACAGTGTCTATACCAAATTTGAAGATGTGACTGCAACTGAGATGCAAGCCTAATGAGCTTGGGCACCACACTCCTGCGGGGACTGTAAGCTTGATTCAAGCTGGTGCATCAACGTGTGTTGCCCAGAGCTGTATAGTCAAGCCAGATTGTTCAGAAGTAGATCAGGCATCTCACATTACACAGTATGTCTATCTTGGTGTTTATAAGACTATCTAACAAGGAGTAAGACCAGGTCAAAGGAACGGCAGCCCAGAAATCAGGGCTATTTCTTAACAGGCAGATCTCTTATGCTACGGAATGGCTTTCAGTGGCAGCTCTATTGCTTGGGATATTTAAATCTAGATCTGGAAATAATAAAAATCAGCAGCAGAATATGACCACCCAAAAGACATCTTCCAGTTCTACTTCCATCAAAACCGTGAATGGAAAAATGGTAATGGATTTTACATCCTGAGCTATTTGGAGGTCATTCCTGGTAGATGGCACTCGACCTTACTGGCAAAGCTCTACCCAGACACCTCCCTCCCTACTCCACTACAGGACATCGGCTTATGACTGCTACCAGCTCATAGGTAAGCCACATTTCTTAAGCAAGGCGAACAAAGTTGTTCAAATCTTCCACCGAGCCATGAGGAAATCATTGTTCCACCAGGATGTAAGAATGGATGCTTTAGATTATTCTGTGCTCATGTTCGTTGACCTCTGGTCCTATGACATCCAGGGGTACTTCAGTATTAAGAGGATTTTTTAGGTAAACAGTGGGGTAATATACAGGTTTTACTAGGTGCTTCTAAAATCTCTGCAGACAAATTTAATTCTTTAGTGCATAGACCTTCAAGAATTATCTTGCTGGTTATTGTGTCTTTGAAGCACAGAACAGCCTGAATACCAAACTCAAAAGGCAAGTACCAACTGGAAGTAGATGAAATTAGGGTTGCTTCATTGCATGGAGATGTGAAGTGAGGCTGGGTTCAGACAAGACCTTCTTGTTGTCAGACTGTGGTTTTCTTGTTTACACTATTTTGTGTTACCTCTTTTTGAGCCAGTAAATCCATTGCAGCTCGATCATGTGAGTGCCTGCTTGTCGTAACAGTCAAAAGCAGAACTGAGAGATTTCAACAGTAGCCAAGGGCACCAATACCCCTTGAGCCCTGCTAGAACTGTTATTTCTGAGGAATAAGTGGATGGAGCAATATACTGCGGACCTATCTTACATTCCCAGTTCAAAGCAATTTTTGTATATCTTAAGCCAGGTCCTAGAAATTACAGTCTGCAGATGATGGCAACTCCAGTGGGTCTATAAAATCACAGATTTTCTTAAAACAGAGGAGGGCCTTTGAAGAAAGCAGAAACAAATAGCCTGGATATGGGTTGACTTCCTGATTTGTCTCCCTCCTGCTTATCAGGGCTCGCACCCTGTCTCATTCCCTTAGTGTTCTCTATACTTCAAATGGCTGGACAGCTACTGGGAGTAAATCTGTCATTATGACCTTACTTAGCATTCAAACCGACTTTCCTGCGGATGCCACTTGTGGGATCCTAACTTTGCAGACCTAAGATGACTTGTATAATTTGTGTTCGTATGAACAGAAGCTTGTGCATTTTGAAATGTTACAATCAAATAATCCCATCTGTACTTGGAAGTTTGTAGCAGGCTGACTTACAGTTGCCTTTTTGCAGCAGTTATGGTAAGGACTATGTGCTTCCTTGGTAGGAAGCATTTCAGCTGAGCTTCCCCTCTGTGTTCTTGTCTTTCGGCTTCCTCCCAAGCTGAGATTTGTAAAAACAATGGAAAATTCTGCATTTTGCATTTTAATTGTCTCTAAGAAGACTGACTGTTTAGTGAAAATGCCTCCTACTGTCTTCAGAACTTCTCCAATCTCCCATACTTCAAAGTCCCTGTGAGCTTTCAAGGTGACAGGAGGGTGTTTTTATCTCTAGACTTTCTTCTACTTTGGGGCATTTCAATTGCTTCACTAAATACAGTGAAGACTCAGAGAAAATTGTCCTCTTCTTCCAGTGCAAGCTTTGCTCTTCCTACTGATAATGAAATACACCGTTGTCTGGTTCCTGCCCTGAATGGCATTTTTGGCTGCAGCTGGGATACAATGAAGTCTTCATCAGAATGAACAGCCTAAAAAAAAAAAAAAAAATACTGCTGTTTATTTGTACTGTATTTTGAAATACAGGTCAAGAATTTTTGCAAACTGGACTTCCACAGATCTGGCTTTGAGGTCTGAATACAGGTTAATAAGGGTTTCCTAAATGCTAGTCTCCTCCTCCTGACACTGGTGAGTGCTACTAAGTATTTCTGAAAATCAGACCCATTGCTAAAATGTGCTGCCAGATAGAATTTGATATCTATTGAGAAAGTTCATTAGACTGAAGCCAAAAAAAATCCCCGTCTGGTTTGGTGCAAAGCCTTTTTTTCCCCTGAGTGCCTTTGGCTACAAATTCTGCATATTCTAATTTTAAAGTATCATTCATTTTCTATTTGGTGATAAATGCTTTCCTGCGTAAGAGCCTTTTGATTGCTCTGCTAATTAAAGCGGATAGTTTCCTTTTATGTTAGGTGGCTGGGCTTCTGGGTAACTGCAGTGTGCAGGGAACAGCCGAGGTTACATGGCAGTGTTTCTTACCTTCACTCTCATCACCAATGGGTACTTGTGCTGGAGCTCCAAATTCCCAGTAAGGAAATGACTTAAGGAAATGAGGAACTTGTCACTTTGGATGCTTTTTGGTCCCCCTCTCCTAGAAATGGCTTTTTATACATTTGCTCTCCTAGATTCATCACACTGTGAGAAAGACTTGATAGTTTAAAAGGCATGGAGGCAGAAGTAGGGATGGAACTTCCATGTTGTTCTTTTTTTTCGCCTGTGCATTTATTTTGGTCAGCATCGATATTAGTGATTTAGAACATGAACATGTGCTAAGAAACTCACTCTTTTTGTGAATGCTGCTCTAATTGCCAAATCACACTGTGCCTTCACTTCTGTAAAAAAAACCTCTCTTTTGATATGAAATGCTGTGGCAAGTGTGGAGCACTTGATCTGAAATATTAGGAAAAACACAGGGGAATACCCAGAACAGAACAGAACAGAAAATGAATAAACATGGCCAGCCAGGGCAATCTATTCAGAAGAAAGCCTCTGGGGGTGGAGATCTAGCTACCACCCAGGGTAACATTGTTCTTCCAGGCTGGACTTCTGCTGACATAGATATCAGGGGAGAGCTACCAAAGAAGGGCCTAAAAATATCTCAAGTGGTTATCTGATAAAGGGCACTGCTATAAACAAAGAGCACTACTATATAACTAAAACTCTTTCCAGCGAATGGGACTTCCAGAAGGCAGAACAAAAGTTCATGGAGAACGCGTGGAAGTGCTCTGGTCCCCATGGAAGGATATTACTCACATCTTCAGGATGCTCCTGTGTGTAGAGGCATGTTCCTGCAGGTCTATAACTCTATCATGGTGTCTGCGCAGAGTATCCATATTGCTCAGGAGTGTTGCTATAACATGGCATGAACATCTTTGTCTGTTTTCACACTTTCAAGGTGGCCAGGAGCTCTGCTGATGGTATGCAAGAGTTTTTGGTGAGGGCAAAGGTTCTTGCTGTTTCTGAAACATATGGAAGCTGGTCTTGAGAGCTCACATAGAGCAGGAAGGGGTACAATTCTTCAAGGCCACCCTCAGAGCTTGTGGCTAAAGGGACCTTAGACTCAACAGGCTCAAAAACTCATGGACCAATGCTGGGGTTTGGCAAAATAGCATATGACAGTTCTTGGGGAAACTCTACCAACTGACTTACTTCAAGTGAAATTTGGAGATGTCTGGAGACTTGTAACAAACCAATCTGACTGCTCTTCTCTGAATGCTAAATATCCCTCTCAGACCCTAGTTTCCCATCCTGAATAGCAACAGAAAGCATGAGCCTTGCAGGTTGCATCAGTGAGGGAAAGCAACCATGGATGCAGTGTCTGTCTATAGGGTAACTTGTTTCAGTCAGACCCCTGAAGCAGAATGGGCCATAAACTGAAACTTTTATAACAGCATCATGCTTCAGACTCCACAGGAACAGAGGGAACCCAAAGTGAATCTCTTTTTAGCTTGAATGCTTTGATCTTCCCAGGACTCTACCTAAGCTGAGCTGGGAACATTTAAATCTTCCTCCCAAACTGAACAGGCCTTTGAGCTTGGAAGTCAATGTGTGCTGATAGCCCATAACCGCGTCTGCTGGGTATCATGTGAGGGAAAAAAAAGAAAAAAAAAAAACAAAGAAAATATATTGCCCTGTTATTGGAGACATAGCTGCTTACTTGGTATGTGTGCTGGTGTGCAAGATGGGATCGGTCCTACACCCATGCAACACTCCCGTTCGTACCTACGGCAGCAGGCTCTGTGGCATGCAGTTTTAGCTATAAAGCTCTACCACGTGCACTACGTTGCCCCTCCTATAGTAATCAGGCTTCTCCTTTCATAACCCACACACTACTCATTGTCTCCATGATTTCCCCATAACTGTCTCTCCTGTTGTTTCTGAGGCAAAGCCACTGAGCAATCACCAGAAAGATTACAGGAGCTGCTATAGTCTTGTTTCTGCAGATGTTCCCCTTCCTTTCAAACACTAACAGAAAAGAAGATGCCAGCCTCAGGAAGCTGTGCGTTGAAGCCTCCCAGGTCTTCTTTACACAGCATTTCCCATTTTCAGGAGCTGCTGACCATGCCTGCAAGAAAGTCATCAACTCCAGCAGTAGAGAGGTTTGTGTCTGGAAAGCAGAGCACATTCAAACAGGGGAAACCATGGCTTTATCGGTCCATATTTTGCATTCACATTGAGGCAAGTACTTTTGTGCTTCTCCCCGGCAGGTGGGATCACAGGAAAGCGCTGTGTACATGGGGTGTGGGATCCCAAACCGCCCGGAGATCCCAAGGTGCTGCAGAAGCGCAGGCAGCTGCAGAGGGTATACATGCTCTCCAGTTCTGCATGGAGAGCAGAGCTGTTTGCTTGAGGCTTTGAGGTGCTCCCCAGGTGCTGTTGTGAGCTTCCCCCATCATGTCACGTACTTTAAAACTGCGTAAAGGAGGTTAAATATCAGGCTGAGGAGGAGGGCAGTGTAAAACTGAAAAGAGTGCATGTCTGAATGAAATAGCTGTGACTAGTGAGCACTGCCAGGTCTTCAAAGCTGGGGCAGTCCCAGGTGGGTGTCTTCAAAATTCCCTGCCCGCATCTTGGGGGTTGGATCCCAGGATTTGTCTTTGGGCCATTCCTACCCAGCAGCTGCGTTGTTATTGTTGAAGGCTTTTCCTACCCTGTTCTGAAACCTCACGTGAAACATGGAGGGAACCAAAGGAAAAAAAAAGACCACAACAGACGGGTGAGTCTAACACTTGGCCACTGAAGTTGTAATGGCTGTAACAACTTGTCATTACCAGGCAGTCTTACATGTGAAACAAATGTTATTCGCCTTCCAGGTATCCTCTTGTGGGCAAAATGCTGACTGCCCTGTGGAAGTTAATTGGATATTTAGAAGTGCTACTTCAGGGTAATATGCTGCTAATAGGTAGCCAGCGGGTCCCGAAAAAGAAATATTCAGCCAAATAATTCTAGAAAGCAGAATTTCTCTGGATATTGTGGAGTCATCACAAATCCTCCTAATAATGCATTTTAAGCCTGACTGCATTGGTTCACTACAGTTGCAATTCCAGAGGACCTGTATAGCTGATGTGGATCTGGGGAGCTGTTTAACAGACAGCTTCTTTCAGACGCTGGGTTAGAAGAGCTGCCTATTAGATACAGGACAAGCAGCTGTGTGAGGATTTTGTGAGTGTTCAGGTAGCCTTCCAACTCAGCACATCTCTGGATTTAGTCACTGAGCATGACTGACAGAATGTAACGGTTAATGGAATTATACGGGCCAGGAAACAGTACAACTTTGGTTAAGCCAGGTCTCTAACTATAGGAAGAGGATAGGCTGCAGTAATAGTGTACAGAGGGCTTCTTTAAGTCTAAGGCAGCAAGGTTGGGCATGAGAAAAGAGACCCAGGCCGAAACTCGGCCACCGAGATGTAAAGTAGAGGTAGTTGCAGACTCTGGGGACAGTGCTGTTGTCCAAGTCCTTGGACAGGGTTAGGAAAAAGTTCATTTATTTGATTCTCTAATCTTATCATGGGAGGATTATTGTAAATTTTAGGGAAAGCATAGTATCATTCCCTATTTCTTTTTAATATAGACAGTGTCTGCATCCTGGTATATTTATTCGGAATGACTGAGTATTGATGTCACTGGGGGAAAGCCATTACAATCATCTGCAGTTCTGCTAAAGCCAGGAAAGTTGGACTTACTTAAACCAGGTTCAGGATTTCTTAGCATTTTAATGACTGTAAGGATGTGTGTGGGTCCCCATGGGAATTTGTTATTGAGATATTCAGTGGAGGCTATGTGAAGACTTTTGGTCTGATACTGCCTTGTGAAGTCCTGGCATTGAACTTCACCTTCATACAGCTATACCCTTATAACACCCAGTTCTTGTAAACAGATCTCATTGGTAATGAAATCCTTATGTCTTAATAGGCTTTTTTCTTCTCTGTTAGAAGGTAAAGTCATGGCAAGCCACACAGACATGTTTGAGATCAAGGGGAAAAAGTTCTCCTTGGCTTTGACGGACAGTGGTTTGTGATTCATATCATGCAGTCCAAAAGGGAGAAGCTAATTTTGGAAGAAATGATGTTTCCCGTTCATAACACATAGGTCATTTCTCATAATGACATGTATAACCAAGAGGGTGCCTTTCCTTGAAGTGGACACTTCTTCTACAGGATGTTTAAAGACACCCTAGCTGGAGATCACAGACCCCTTAAATCCATTGCTAGCACTATGAACAGCAGCATGATAAGCAGGGAAGTTTACTGTACTAAGAGTGTAATTGTAAAGAAATACAAAGCAATATAGGTCTAATCTAAGTTAAACTGAGCTTTGGGGATTAATCAAATCTTAATTATAGTCCAAACCACACAGCCATAGTTATTTCTAAATTCACAGGCTGAGCATTCAGGCGGATGCTGGAAACTAAATATCACCTTTTTGCATTACTGTTATTAAACATTACACATATACACATATTACACATTCATAACCTTTTCAGGTATAAATTATTAATGCATGTAGTTATACTTTTAATTAGGACAAACTCTTAGGGACAGATTCTACTACCGTTATTTGTCTTGTACCTTTTCCCACCAGGAGTTCTCTTAGCTTCAGTGGGATTGTTCATCTGACAAGATGCGATTCTTTTGTACTTGTTTTTGGAAGAGTGCATAACATGTTAGACCATATATTTATTGAGGGAACATTCATGTCCAAAACAACTTGAAAGCTAAGACCAACAGGCAAGAAGACACAAGCTAAAAGAGAAGAAAGAGTGATACAGAAAAAGGATGGAGAAGCAAAATGGTAAAATTTATAGCTAATATCATTCCTGTGTCCAGAAGAGGTGATAAAGAATTTCTGAAGGTCATAACTGAATTAGGTGAGCGGACAGCGTGAAGGCACAAGACAAGTTAGTGTTAGCAGTAGTATTATTTTGTGGGCTTAGCTATGGATCAAGGTCTTACTTTGCTAGGCTCCATATAAACCCAGCTCAAGGTGAGAGTCCTTGCTCTGTTATCCTTCAGTTAAACCATTGGTGAATGTAAAATCAGCCGTATAAAAAGTGGAGAGGAATTTGAGTATATTTGTTAGTTGCAGTTGCAGCGCTGTCACAACGATAGATGGCAGGGGATCTCAGGATAATTCAAAGGTTGACTTGAGAAGATTTACAAAAATCTTCTATTAATTAAAAAGTATTAATTAAGAGAAAACAAACGGAGTTGTGTTGACTTACTTTGGCTCAATACAAGACCTCTAGGGGGGCTAGCGAGTGTTTATCCCTGCAATCATTAATTATAGGTGCCTCTCCCTCTCCCACCCTGGAGGACCTGAGTTGCTGTCAGCAATGAAAGGTGGTTAGCAGCTCCCTGGTCGGAGTATTGCACAAGGAAAGATGAGCTGAAAAGGGGAAGGAACTTACAGAAAGCTTGAGAAACAATGAAGCACCTTAGTAACAACACTGAGCAGCAGAAAATATCTCTGAATCATTACTGCACCCTTCTCCGTTAAGTCTTCAGCTTAGGGTACAGCTTCTGTCAGACAGCCAAACAAAACGTTAGGATGTGTTAGAAATGGGATGGAGTAAATTTCAGCATGGTATAAAACCAAGGCTTCTCTCTCATCTGGAATGCTATATGTCACTGCCAAGGGAATTAAAGGATGTTCAGATAAGGATGACAAGAATAATTTGAGTCCTGAAGAAAAAAAAATCTTATACGGAGAGAGATCGAAAAGATAAGTGGTGTTTACGGTAGAAGGGAGCTAAATAAGAAGGGCTGTGATAAAAGCTCATGCTGTCAGGGCTGTGGTGAGGGAAAGAGGGGGAATGGGGAAGAGGAACCCAGGAGGTGTGAGCGTGCCTGAGCCTGTGGGCAGTGATGCCACCGAGCCTGCTCAGGAAGATGTCAGGAAGGGTGGTGGGAGAGCTGGGGACACCAGGAAGGAGCCAGAAATCCTGCTAGGGCTGAGGACATGACCTGGGCTGGAAAGGGAATAGTCACATGCTGGTTGCCAAAACTTCCTGCCTTAACTCTGCTCTATCAGAAACAGTAAAAAGGCATTCAGCGGGCTTGGTTTTTTTTCCATGTCTCCCAAAACAAGGCAAGAAGTTAAAGAGTAGAAGGCAAGAAACTCAAGGTTAATAAGAAATGTAACAGTGGGAAACATGATGGGTTTGTGGGGCTCAGTTCCACTGTGTTTTAGGTGCCAAGGACTTAACAAGATTCAAAGAGGGGCTGACCATTCCCATGAGGAATTAAACCCCGTACTGCCACAGTGAACATGAACAGAGTATTTGGAGCAAACAATCTCCATCTCCAGGGATTACAACATCTCCTAACAATCAGGAGCTGAGCTGAGATCTTCATGCAGAATGTAGTCTCCAGAGAGACCACAGTCTTTCTTGCACTTGGCCTGAAAGAGTCTGAGACAAGGACCACGGCAGGATGGAGGCAGGATGGTTTCAGTGTGACCAGCTGCCTGTTCCTGAGCTACAGCATGCATGAGAGGGGCTGTCCTCCAGGAAGGTCAGCTCTCATGACATTTATACTTTTCCCCATGGCTTGGGGAAAGCAGTGGGGTTTTGCACCACAGCTCTGAATGAAGATCAGGAGCTCTGGGGTGCTCACAGCTTCACCACAGGCTCCTTAGGTGCTCTTATCCACACCACGGTTTCCCCACAAGTAAAATGTTATTAATGACACTGATCCTCCTTGAAAACTTGGTGTTATGCAACTAAAAAACACCCTACAAGTGCTAATTACATGTATTGTTTTGTCACATAGTGCATGCTGAGTTCTCCAGGAGAAACTAGTACCCAGCATGAAGCTCATGCTGCCTTTGGTGCCACCATCCTTGCTCTGGACGGGAGCTCAGCATTTCCTCTCCCCCAGCTCATTCAGGAAACCATTCCAGTAAGAGGTTAAATTAAGTTTACCCAAAAGCATTTCATTTAGCTTCACTAAAGACAGTTATCCTATATTAGATAAATACCCACTGGCTTTTAAGGGTATATTTATTTGAAGATTAAGTACGGAGTTGTTTATCCAATGGGGCAAGTGGATTAACAAGGTGAAAACTGAAGCACCTATCCTATTATACTACTGCTGATTAACTAATTTTGATACTTCAGTGTTTCAATTTATTCTAAGTTACTATTCACCTTCTGCTTCTCCTGCTCCTCCTGTCTAAGAAAAGCTGCTGACCTGAGTCTGTCCAGCTTCAGAAAGAGGAACTCAGTTAAAAATTGGTCGGTAGGGTCAATGATACTAAAAAAAGTCTTGGGGATGCTATCTGGGGTCTCTCTCACTCTTCCTTCTTCTTGTCCTCCTCCCAGGACCTCATCCTTCTCCCATCTCTCTGCATTACAGGCTGTCTGCAGACCTCAAATCTTTAGTCTTCCCCCGCTTCTGAAATTTCAGTCTTTTGCAGTAGGTTTGTATCCGTTTGTCCCATAACATTCCAAAGGAAGTTTTTTTCCTTTAGCCAGAAGAAGCAAGTGATTTATGGTTGTGCTGGGCACAATTCAGTTGCCTGAAGACAGGTGTCTAGTGCCATCTGAGATGGTCTAGCATCTCCCATCTGATGCTGCTGAGGAGCACATTATATCTACCAGCCACAGCCAGATGTCCTGGATATCCCTACATCCATTTACCACTTATCTAATCTATTTTTTGGCAACTGAATCCTGTATTTTTGTACCTGATTGGATGCCTTCTCCTTCACTTTGGGATATGAGAAAAAGAAATAGGGATATGGAAGCATTATGGATGTAAATTTAGGTTTTCAAAGCAAAGGAGCTGTGTCATCTCCTATAAAATATCAGCACATTTCTCTGAGTTTGTTTGAAGATAATAGACGTGTTCCTTCCTAGGCCCCATTCGAGGTAACATCGCTACACATAGCATCAACAGCATGGCATTCAAAACTGGCCATGAGAGTCTTGCCTGAGCCAGTTTTGAAGAGCTGCTTTAACCACAAATCCAGCAAAAATGTTCACCTCTCCAAATCAGTGATAAGGCAAACAACATCTCTAATCAGGGAAACAGTTTTTTTTGTTGTTGTTGTTTTCATGGCAAAGACAACTCGTATTCTAGACTAAGGATGTGCAGCAGATTAGTCCTTCTGGGCATTAGTAAAATGCATCTAACTCCAAATTTGGTGCCAGTTTGAGTGGGGCTTTGATCAGAGGACCTCCAGTGCTACCCCATCAACCTAAACTGCCCTTTCATCTTGCTTTTTGTGCAATGACATATTGAAAATAAAGAGTCAGTTGGAGAAAACAAGAATGAGCAGCAGACTATAAGAAG
>VXAL01012531.1:856789-879733 GCA_013399475.1 Chauna torquata
TGAGCAGCAGACTATAAGAAGGCCAAGGAACTATCCTGAGGAGAGATGACCATCGGTTGTGGTGATGGTGACCTCTTCCACTGGGCAGAAGATACAGATAGAGCTTGGCACCAAAGGCAGAAGGGGGAAAATGTCCTGGTGACATAAAGTTGAGAAGCATTGTCAACACTGAAGGGGCTCCAGATATCCTACAGGAAATCCTGGATGACTTTACAGACTGGAACAGTGGAAATGGGACAGAACTGTAAAATCCTGTATGACCTTGCACTTTTCACTGATTCCTGCCATAATCAGAAATTCTGTGGATTCCCTGAGGCTGCAGAGGAGAAAGACCTGGATGTACATTTTAATCATGTCTGAGCTACCAACGTCATGTCACGTCATGTCAGACTAATGCAATCCTGATATGTATCAAGAGACACATTTCTAGTAAAGATACAGCTGTATTAATGCCATCGTACAGGCGGCTGATGAGGCCTCTCTTGGAACAGCATGTACAATTCCCATCACTGGTGTTCACAACTGATGAATTCAGATTGAAACAGGAAGGACCACTGAGCAGGAGGGAAATGAACAAACTGCTTTACCAGGGGAGATTACAAATTCAACTCCTTCAGCCTGGGAAAGACAAACGTATATAATGACTGCTTATAAACGTATCAGGGAGGTAAACATCAAGGGGGATGGACTCGTTAGCCTGCAGGACATTACCACAAGAATAAACAGGAATGAATTGGCCAAAAATTTAGATTAGTAAATAGGAAGAAGTGTGCAAGAAGGAAGAAGTGTGCGATAGGAAGAAGTGACAGGAGGAGTGAGCCTCTCAGAGAAGAGCAGCCTGTTCTTTGAACTGGGGAGGGGAAAAATCTGGTTAGGTTGAGGTAGGAACATGACCATTTCTGAAAGGGAAAATGTAGAATCTGCCACTGCAGGGACTTGTTTAATAATAAATAAATAAATAAATAAATGGTCCAGAGGTGCCTTTTAATCTGGAATAACCCTATTTATTTATTTTTGTAAGTCCACTGCCCACGGTAGCATTGCATGGATGTGAAAGGGGAAAATGCGGCCATAGGATGTCTTCTAGGCAGAACTCCAGCATCCAGGCTAAAAAAAAAAAATTCCTCCCTGACATGTAGTGTTGCTGTTGCTTAACTATTTTAATATGCTGAACCCGGAAGGTTCATTGCATTGCATTACAGAAGGTTCATTGCTTGCATTCCTCAAGCACATAGGTGCAGTCCCAGCCCCAAAAGCTTACAAACTAAGGCAGGACTTCTCTTTTAGTTAAAAATGTTTTATGGTGTCACAAACAGGGCCAAACCATAGAATTAAATTCACAACATGCTTTTAGTGTTTGGCTGATATATTAAACTGGGTTATAGACTTGTATCATAGGAAATTATACTTGTGCTTTAGTTCCATTAGCTGACTTTAAACATTGGTATTAAAAGCGGATACTTACTTAAATACCAAACTGTGCCTGGGTTATAATCTGTTTCTCTGATATCGTAGATCATTTGCAAACCACAAAGCCCCTTTGATCTTGAGAATGCTCAACTGAACTTAAAAGGAAATTAAATGCAGAGCTCAATTTTTCATTAAACTGTCACCCACTGTTTTAGAGTTATGACTCTTCAGATCTGTTTCTTCTAACAGGTGGACAAACAGAATGTTAATACCATGGTATCTGTGGAGTTATAAAATCTACACAGAGCAAGAGATTTTCTAATTATTACCACTTCTTTATTAGCAATTCTAACAACTCTCATTTTTCCAGAAAGTCTCAGGACACTAAAACATCACTGAAAAACCAGGGCTTTAAAAAACTGGGGACAATTCTGTAGCCTCAGATGGTTTAAGACAATAAGAGCTAAACAGACATTTACAAAATTGGAGCTACAAAAATCAGGGCTTACGTGCAATTAAAGAAGTTCTTGCTGGGAGTTTTACCTTTACAAAACCAGATATACTCCTTAAGATCTGCAATACAGATGCAGACTTTGATTATGAACCTAAAACTGCATAGTTAAATCTTGGAGGTACTTTTGCCGACGACGTCAATGGGTGCAGAACCAACCTCCACGAGAAACTTCCAGCTCACTGTATCTCACTGAGCAGGATCACAGCAATCGTTGTGTACCCTAGAACTGCATCTCCACAAAACACTGGCTGTGCAATGCCTCTAAGAGGCTGAATGAGGAAGCAAGGTGATAGAAGCCATAGGTGTGTGTTGCATGACTTTCTTGCTATCTCATCCTCAGAGAAAAGATCTATTGCAGCTCCATCCAAACAGCCCTTGGTGTCTTTAATCCAAACTGTGGCAGATCACCATTTTAGGCTTTAAAGCCTCCAGGTTTGGCAACGATTGCGGTCGTAATAGATAGACTTATCAAACTACCTATTAAGGTCACAGCCTGATGCTGCAGATATGGCACAGACTGTCTGGAGGGGCGAGAAGGAGGTCATGAAGTTGTTTAACGCATTCGTTTTAGCAACATCCATTCTTTTAGACCAGGGTTAGAGCTGAGTTGTGTTAAGAGCTAAGCAGAAATAAAAGCTGACTTGGGTCTGCGGATTATCTGTGCTACAAACTCCTGTTTATTATACCAGAAAGCTACTGGTGAAGGGGACTGACTGTAGAGAATGAGGCCGTTCTGTATTTGTAGCATTTTGTCTGAATCAGGCACATTTTTCTGCTTCTCGTTTCTTCACTTTGTTGCTGGACTTTGTGTGCAACTGGGATTTTTTTATTATTATTTTTACTTCTTAATTACAGCAGTTTAGTAACTGGAGGAATTTGGGCTGGATTCTGTCAGGTCCAACAAGTCCTGTTCTTGGAAATCTGCTTTTTTTTGGCAGGGTTTTGGATAAATCTCACTCTGGTTTCAGAAAACTTTCTCTTTTGAGAAGCTGGCTGAGCTTTTGTTTGTTCACACAGTCATTCCTCTCTCCCAGGAAATGCATTCGGATCTAACTACAGTGAACAGCCTGGTTGGCTCACAGGGCTGTAAGGAATAGCCTGCTGGCTGCATTTACTGCTTTTATACCAGAGCCCCAGTGCTCTGACAAATTGAGAAATGGAGAGCAGGAGATGTTTTTGGACTGTGGAACGAAAGAAATGGTGAGGCTGTCTGGGCCTAGGTGGGGAGACAATCACCCCTTTCACCCTGAATTTCAATGAGACTGTGAAAACACAACTATTATTTCCCAAAAGAGGAGTTTGGAAATGCTGGGCAGATGCACTTGTTATAGTAATATAGTCAATGCTAATAAAATAAATAAATAAATAAATAAATAAATAAAAACCAACAGTTTCCTCTGAGCCAGGGAGAGAAAGAAGACACTTTGTGTGTCCTCCTTCCACAAACACCAGTGGAAGGAGTAGTACTTTAGAGTGTTTTGAAAAGTGACAGATTAAGACAAAAGGGTATGAATTTCCATGTCCAAGGCCTACTGCGAAGTACTGATGAAGAGTATTATAAGGGATTGCAACTAGGGCCATCAGCCTGGGCTTGTTTTATTTGAGGCCTGGAGAAGCCAGGAGTTTTAACTGTAGCCTAGTGGAAAAAGGCCAAAAGAGGTGCCTTTTCCAGGTATGTGTCTTCAAGAATGTAGCTGTTGTTAGAAATTTTCCAAACCGAACAGCTGCAAGTGGATCACCTCGAAGAAATGCCCTGTCCATGCTCTCCTCACCTGAGTGAGAGCAACTCTACTGACATGGGCTTGGTTGATCCTGAATGATTTCTCTGGCTGATCAGTTTAAAAATTTTTCCTTAGTTAGTAAATGACTACATAAAGGAATAACTCCAGCCCCACTTTGAGGTTACTATGCCTTGAGTCAGACTCCCATTGACACCCTTTTCCAGTGGGAGATGGAGCAAGATTAGGAGTTTCTGTTGAAGTCTTGCTCATTGACCATCCATTGAGCTACATCATGCCATGCACATGCATTACATACAAAGACACCATCTCTGCCTCTGAGGTACCTACAGGATGAGGCTGAAACAACAGATGGGTGCAAACAAAGCAGGGAAGCATGAGGCAGCAGCAACACAGCTACAACTAGCTTGAAAGAATCACGGGACTCTTGACCGCTGCTACATCCCCACTGCCGTGTTTTAGCTATTGTGTTCAAAAAAAGAGCAAGGAGGACAAGCTTTTAAAATGGTGCTGCAGTCAAAGAACTTTTTAAAAATTCTTTACGCTTAGCCTCCATTAGTCTTATAATGTTAATTAGGTCTCCTGGGAAGTAAAATGTTCTTCCAGGACAGCCTTTTGCTGTGAGGCAGAGTATGGATTGGAGAGAAGATGATCATTCTTTGGGAACAGAAGGCTCAGAAATCCCCTTAGATAATTGGCAGGTCTGGCTTACTTACAGATTCCCTGCAATAATGCTTGTCTGTCTGGGTGGGACATCCAAAATCCAGGAAATCCAATAGATAAGGCTAACTTTTCCTTTGTGTGGTCATCATTTTTAACTTTTTAGAAAACTGGCTCTTTACAAACCGACACCTAGCCTCTAGGAGTGTGTTGTTGAGGTCTCCTTAGGGCTCTGACTGTCATCAATGATGTGTTTGACATGCTTAATGCTTAGATTCAACTAGCTAACTACCAAGAATTAGCCCTTAACCAGCTCTACCGAGCCTTTGAAGTGAGAGGAGACCTACAGTACCCAGGGATGCTGCAAGCTTCCCTGAATGTTTCTGTCTAGGAACTTCAAAATCTGTGACAGCAGGAAAGGCTCCATCCAGAGGGATGACCATTTGCATCACAGTTCTTAGAGGGTCTTGATCCATTTAAGCATTTGCAGGGAACAGTTTACTGACAAGTAAAAAACAGTACGTGGTCTTCCAGACTCAGCAGAGCAAGGCTACCAGTGTATTATACAACTACATCACATAACCTCCAGACAGAATATGTTCTTAGGATTTATTAGGTTATAATCCTTTTTTGATTAAAAATTATAAATCACTTCATGTTTGATGTTAACCCATAAATGCATAGCACATGTTAAGCAAGGCGTAGTAAGCATGGCCCCTGGGCACGCATGGAGGAGCCCACCATGCCACTTCCATTGCTTTGCAGGAAATAATGGACCTGATCAAAGGAGCGTGGCCCACTCTGTGTTGGGGACATGGCTTTCAAGAGGTTAACTCTCAGAGATGGAGCACACTAAGCTGTTGCATTTGATTTATTGTCCCTCCTTTCTTCTTGTTTCTCCTTGAAACATAAAAGCTTGCAGCCCACAGACTCTTGACATTTCTTTTAAATGCTCTTGTCATTCAGAAATTGCCACAGTCATCTCCCGTAACTTTGCACTTCGCGTTTCCAGCTTGTTTGGGGTTACTTGCAGAAACTGAAAAGGAAATACGAATAGATTACAGGGCTCAATCCTGCAAGATGGAGAGTCTTCTAGCTCTGAACCACTAAAGCACTTAACCATTTACTTAACTTCAAGGGTGGGAGTAGTCTGACAGAACTGCAGTACCACCAACTGAATTATAATCTTGAGAATGAAATTGTGAAGATGTCTGCAAAATAAACAACCACTCTAGCTACTGAGGGCAGCTGACACGGTGGGATTTTTAAAGGATCTTGTTGATTTAGGAGGAGAATTCTGACTTGCACTGGAACCTGCTGTTAAAATGCTTTTCTAAAAATCTCCCTTCCGATAATTTGGGTTAGGTCCCTGGGCTCCTTGAATTCCCCTTTTGCACAGCAGGACTATTTTTCTGCTCATCTTGACCATACCACGTAGGCATCCTTATCTCTAATGCATGCTAATGATGGATGGAGAGTCTTTCAATGCGTGAGACAGCTGAAGAGGTTTGCACCTTGTTGTCCCAGATCCGAACAGCTCAGTTGGAAGCTCAGGCTCTGGCCTTTGTAGTCATCTAGGGTTAAGAATAAAAGTTGAGGGTTAAGAAAATCCTGGGGTTCTGGAAAAGCACCTTTATTTACTTCAACACAGTGCAGGAATGCTACATATATGAACAGGGATAGAGATGATCAGCTTCTAAATGGCACTATGTGCAATATGAAAACAAGCATAATATCACCCACGATATTGTCTTCTGAAAGACAGACAGAGTGAAGACATCTATTAGGACCTGCACCAATCCCTGATAGGAAGGGTCCTACAGTTCTGACCCAGGTGGTGCCGTTGATTACAGCCAGTGCTTGGGTTTGGTGTCTCACCTGTTTTCAACCTTCTCTTCAATCCAATGCTCATCTCCAGGAAAAACTCCCAGTGACCTAGTCCCTGTATACTAATATATTTTTCTTTTCTTGGAAGTTTTCTTGACTTATCCTTTTTGGTGGAATTTATTTTTTGTGACTGATGCTTCCAAAATCCTTTCTTTTCAGCGCTGAGCTCTAGGGAACCTGAATACTAGCCAGCTCTTCCAAGGACACATGGAACTCATATTTTCTTGCTGAATCTTGACAGTTCACTGGGCAAGAAATTTTTGTTGTTGTTGTTGTTTTGTCTAACACATACCATAAATTGGAATCAAAATCTTAACTTTTTTCAAGTTGCTTGTGGCTGAATATAGCAATTATTTCAATGAAAAGGCCATGAAAGAAAAGCATGACAGGCTGGTGGCAGATTGAGGTTTCAGACCTCCTCATGCTGAGGAAAGGAATGGACCCAAGTCTTCAACTCCTTGGGTAGGTGCTTGAAGACAAGGTTACTATGGCAAATGTGGTCCTTTTCTTTTCACTGTGCCCTTTCAAATGCAATGCTTCTGGAATCCAGAAAGCACCTTGCCTTCTGGATAGGGAATCCCAGGCACTTCAGGCAAGCATCAGTGCTTGCAGACGCCACAGTATCCATTGGGATATGGGACCTGGACTGACTTAGTGAAGATGAGACATCCCCAGACACAGGCAACAGCAAAACTTCAAGGAATCTCCTAGGAAGCTTTTGCCATGGAAATTGAAACTCTTACAACTTGACAGGCACCCAAGTAGGATGGCATCATCTTTTTCCCAGATCACTCAGTTCAACTGAGGTGTCTCTATTCCGTGCAACTGCTGTTTTAAATGTTGCCCTTTGTGATTTGCAAGATGAGGCCTCAGATGGCTTCAGGAAGCCGTGCTGCATTGAGCAGGCCCAGCTTTCCTCAGTAATCCTGGGTAAGATAGCAGCGACAAGTGACATGAAAGGTGCACTTTGCATGACGTACATAGGAAAGCCAATTACATGTAATTAATGTTGGTTAAATGCTTTGAAGATGAAAAGCTTTTATATAAGCGTGATTAACATCAATTCTGTCAAAATGATTGTCTTTCTAATGTTTTAAGAAGCTTAATAGCACGTTTCAGCTTTCCAGTGTTTATCTCTGAGATGTGATGACCCCGTGTAAAACATTCACTGGAAAACTATATGAGGAAGACCTTCAGTGGGAGTTGGTGTTGGCCACAAACCAAGAGTAAAGACTGAGACACTGTGGGACAGAGAGGACTGACCTGTCAATAGCTCAGTCTCTTACAAAGGTTCCTAATCAGCAAACCTGCTGAGTGATGCTGAAGTATTGTACCGATATGAGGTCTTAAATTGTGAGTGCTCACTGCAGGATGGCTTATGGAGTCTACAGAAAGAGTCTGTGCAGGCTCATTCAGTGTTAGAAGGTGCATGATGAGGAACACCAGCTAACGCTCAGCAGGCGACCAGGATCTGGCACAGGACCCAACAAACACCTCTGAATGGGAATTTTGCCACTGATTTCAATTACACAAGAAATGACTCCATTTTAGCATGCACAAAAATAAGCTGTTATTGACTGAAGGCTTACAGTCAATTGTCTTGCTCTGATGTACTTTGCTTTGGACTGTAAATAAAGTTGATTTCATTGTAAACCACTCATGAGAGATGAGAAACAATGAGGGTCAGACACTGAACAATAGGCGTTCTGAGAAAATAGTGAGTTCATACACTGGCAGTTGTTGTTATTTTCTGAAAATGAGTGCAGATGTTTTAGTATGCTGAAATCACTCAAGACTTTTATGGCAGAAAGAGGCCACAGAGTAAATAAACTGGTGACAGGTATAATGAAAGGCATTGAGTTTATTTTCATGTTCAGAGCTATTTTATTCAAGGGAGCTCTGTTTTGCCTACCACAGGCAAATCCTCGAGACCATCTTGAAGATGTATTTCTCTGGAAAAAAAAAAGAATCGCGCAAGATCATGTAGCAAGCCCAGGGCTTCTGGATGACAATCAAATGGGTTACTTAATTCTTTGTATGCAATTCCTAGAAAGCGTCATTTCCCAGAAAAGACAGATATGAAGGCTCTGCTCTTTATTTGCTGGGGTGGAAACACAAGGGCTGTATCTCCAGAAGTGAGGGGAATGCCATTTGAATTGTTTGTGGTGCTGTTGCCAAGAAAAATATCCACATATCACCAAAAGCCATGCTGCTATTAAATCAGTAAGATAAAGGTCAATGAGGTCTGAAGGGTTATAGGCATGGGCAGAGATTGTGCTCTTTCCTCCCATCAGTTAGCTCCCCAGATGAGCTGATCCCCTGGTGGGTTAGGACCAGTCCCTTGAGTTTTCCCTGCATGATGGAGCTGCCGTCCTGGCAGTGGTGGGGAAGTGGGTGCTAAATTAAGAAGCATTAATTGCAGCGGTGTTTGCCCTCGAGCACTGGGGCAGTGTCATTCTGAGCTGCGGTCCTTAGGGACACCTCTCTTGAGGGTCAGCACATCTCCCAGAAGCACCAGTGATGTGGCAGTGAGGAGCACTTGGGTCTCACAGAGACTTTTGCCCACCTGCAAGATCTGTGCTCACCTTGTCAGCCTAGACTTGGCAAACCAGGTGAGACAACCCCAGCTTCGCTTGGACTGCTAGCACACATGGAAGATGGATGAGGTCCTCAGGGCTTATCTCTGTCAGTTCACATATATTAATACTTTGCCTTCACTGGGATTTTACCTCTGGCTAATTACTGTGTATTTGCTAATGCCATGTAGGAACATGCATTTTTTCCTGTTGGTGAAAGACGAGCTGGTTCCAGAGAAGCGCTCACCTTCAGCGCAGCTTGCAGAGTGTTGGCAGCTTCGTCTTTCAAAAACACGGTGGGTACAAATGTCAGCATCGTTCCCATGAGGCTGCTGCCGCAGGTGGGGAGCTGTGCCTCAGGCTCCATGAGCTCTCCCACCAGGCACCGAGGTGTGCTGCTGGAAAACGGCCATTGCTCGGGCTGTACCTGTCCCTGGCATTTACCATGCATCAGGTTTTCAAATCTGCCACCCTTCACAAGCACTAAATTCCCTAAAAAAGAGTTTTAGAGGAGAAAGTTCCTCAAAGGGAGGTGTGTGATAACTTCAGCTTTTGTTCCTGTGACCTGCCCTTGCCGGACTGAAAAGAGCTTTGAGCACACACCCAGGAGAGCAGGAAATCTCTCCTATGGATCACTTGTAAAATGGCCCAGTTTGAAAAACACGCTGCAGAAAGAATGAAGCCTGACTGCAAAGGAGAGTGTCTTTTTTTTTTTTTCCTCCCATGAATAGGATTTCAAACTAGCAGCCAAAGTGAATCATTATACATCCTTGCCATATGCCACTTTCAATCAATAAGGCCTTATGCTCTGCTAACAATCATCCTAAACTACACCTATTAACAAGAATGCACATTTTCATAGTAATATTCCCTGCATGTCACTGCACACAGACTGCAAACAGTCGAAAGTGATCACAGCCAAAGGGAGACAGAGTTTCTGAAACAACGGGCTAAGTGTGTGGACGTACACCACACTGTAGAGGCTGCCGCTCTTACGCGTGTAGGCTGGTTTTTACTTTTAATGGCATACGCTTCTACAGACAGACTTTTTTTCTCTCTTTCAAGCTTATGCTTTCTTGATGACCCAGCTGGTGTCTCTCCTGATGACCCAAGGCTTTCTCAGAAGTGGCTGATGCACTGAGGATGTGGTGCAGCAGTAGCCACAGGGGTATCAGATATGGCTTCAACAGGACCCCTTCAGTTCGCAGGCAGAGTGACGACAAAATTTAGCAAATACCTAAACTAGACTCTCTGTGAAGACATGAAAAACTGCTATAAAAGAGATGCAGAGTTTCAGGGATGTGGTGCAGGAGCAGGAGGTGTAGGTCATATTTCCCACTGTCTACCTTTGCTCACAGGGCACCTCTCTTTCCCAACCGCTATTTCTTTTATCTACTTATATTACAAACTTGTTATGATGGGTGTCACTTCTCCAGAAATACTGTGCTTGCTGCAGAAGTTATTGACTGAAATGCCCATACCATGGGCATGAAGCACTAGGTAGATTCACATGACCAAAGCAGAAATCTGTATTTGAGCTAGTCACCTGTGGCTTCCTTGCTAGTCAATGGAGAGCCAGTCAGTATGGTCAATGGAGTCTCCAGTGATTCATTTCATCCTAAAGTAGATGGTTAAAACAGAGCAGATAAATTGCATAATAAAAAATACTTACTTTTTTCTTGCTGCCAGGAAAGCCCAGTGGCAGTCTGCATGTAGATGTCTACTCTGTAGATACCTGAAGTGAGGTGAGTCTAATGCCACCACTGCCCTCGTAACCTTCCCGTGCCCTGATGCACACCTCAGGCATTTGCCAGTGCAGCTCTCTCTGTATTGTGGGGTGCACACAGAGAGCCACAGTGGGGTTGAGGGATGCCAGATCAGAGGACAGGTGGCAGTCCCATACTCAGTTAGCTAAAACATACAACCCCTGATCAACATTCCACAGCTCCAGGCCCTTCCATGTGTCCCCAGACCCTCCCAGACCCGCTCATATGTCACGGACACATGACGGAAAATGCAACATCCAAGTTTTGCTTTGGGATTCCATCAGCCCTGGGTATCTGGTCATGCAGGAGGTCCGGCCAGACTATACAATGTTCTAATGTCTACAGATCCTGTGTGAGTACAGTACGGTCCCAGTGCAGCTAAGGCCTGTGGGCACTACTATATAAAACAAAACAAAACAAAACAGAACAAAACAAAACAAAAAAACAAACACAACTTTAATCTTTCCCTCAGATGTGAATTTAATCTTTGCTTATTTTTATGTTTCATAACTAACGGCTGTTTCTGCAACCCTTGTGTAGATATCTTACATATGGTCTATGTGGTACCCTTCATGAGTAATCCTTGCGTGTTTTGCAAGGTTTGACATAAAAATTCTTTGCTAATCAAAAGCCATTACTGCTCAGATGTTTCTGTGCTGTGAAAAGACCTCCAGTCAACCAAAACCCCCTTCAAAAAATCCCTGCCTACACTTACTGCTTTGTGACCTTGTTTCTTGCGGGTGAAGGTGGGAAAGGAGAATGTGCTTACCTTTAAGCAAAGAGCTGTGCAACTGTGGGTGTCAATATTATCACCAGAATATAGCTGAGGTGGAGCAGTGCCCTTTTTCTGGCTTTCTGTGCAAACACATATCCATAATAGCATCATTTGTTGCAAAGATTTCACTTGGTTTCTTCCTCTCTGGCATAGTACACATTCACTGAATCTTGAAGTCCTTATTCCTCAGACAAGTCCTCTTGCCTTTGATGAAGATTTGTAATCCTGGAAGGGCTGTTCAAAATTTATACCAATAATTTTTCATATTTGGAGATATTAATGATGTGTAAGTTACTGGATTCAGTACAAGATAACCAGCCAAGCTGCTGTAGCCTATTTTATATGTGAAGTAAATACAAGTGATCAAAGGAGAACTTCTGGCTTGAAAATGCATTAATGCTATCAATATCTTCTGAAGTAATTACACTGCATGTATTTGTTTAAACAGTTAGTGTAGGTGTTGACCCTATGGCATCCTCTCGCTTCTTTTTAAGATCCATAAACATTTCTACATCTGCGGGGTCCTTGGCAACGAGGGCAGTAAAGCTGGACAGGAAATAGTTTTGCCCATCACGAGAAGGCTCAAGATTATGAAATAGAAACACCCTTATTCCACATGAGGATGAAAGCTCAGAATCACAGCCCCCGCACCCAGTCTGAGACAAACCACACACTGTCCCACCTAGCTTCACATACGGAAAAAGCGGTCAAACACCTCCTCACATTTTTGGCTACTGGTTCTGGAAGCTACAAGATGCACCTGCTTCGAAAGCAGCTCTGAATCCCTGGGCATCCCGTGAAGGCACACACCGAGAGGCAACGCTCCCTTACAGCAGCTACGTGAAGATAAAGCCAAAAGACGACTTCAGCCAAGTCTGAGCAAAGGAGGTGGTGGGTACTTCACACAGGGAGGCTGCATTTACATTACTTTAAAGGGCTGTGGCTAATTGAAAGGGAGATTTGCGTTTTTGCCGATGGGGTTTCATCCCTACTGTGTCCCCGGGCATGATGTATTGCATGGTTTGGGACACAGGAATGATTTCTTAAGTGTGTCCTCTGTGACTTTTTAGGACAGATGGCAACTATTGAGGTTATTATTTTGTCACCCATACTATATCCAGCAACGCAGTGCAATCTGATGCGCTTGCCCTGTTCTTTCAGAAACAGCCAGTGGGGCTGGCTCTGCATGGACATGTTGAGCTCAATTTAGAGCAAACACAAGTCCCTGTGCTGCAGCTAATTAGAAGGTGCTTCCAGTAGGTGAGATACTGGAGAAGTGCTTTAGCCACAGCAAACGATGATCTCTCGCCAGATTCAAACCCACACCCCCAGCAACAGCAGAAGTGTGTTTTCTACCCTGCACAGACCACATTTATTAATATTTGTGTCTTTGTTTTTTTCATCCTTCATTTCCCTTTACATAGTTTTATTTTTCCCAGTCAATAAGAATGATTTTATTCTTCTTAATTAGATTTTTTTCAGGTTTCCCATAGTAATTAATGCACTTTTCTTCAGCACTATAACCTATTACAGTAGTTAAAATACTAAATCATGACAGCTGCCAGATCTAAGGGACCAAGAAACATAGGTTTTTCAATAGCCACTTTGTCTTCATCTTTTAAATTAGTTTGCAGCCTGCTTTACATTTTTGGGTAAGTAATAAGATTTGTTGATTTGAATCAAGAACGATATAAAAATAGATTGCATTGTACTTTTAATTACACAGTCTTAATTTTTGTGGTGACACTCCAGGCTCTCATATAATGTTGTTTAACATTTGCATCTCTTTATTGATTTGATAATTTAAATACAAAAATGTTGTTTAATTTGCAAATTTCTACTTTCAGCATTGGGGTGCTGTGCTTATTAAGGAATCGGGGAAATTCTGTCTTTTCTGCCATCTCTTTCATGCACATGCAGGCATGTATGTTCCACATTTGCTTTTTCTCAGGCCCCAAATCCCAGCTACAGAGATGTTTTTCTCCACCGCTCTGAGCCTGCAATCCTCCCTATCCTATCCCTCAAACTAGGAAACTTGGTATGAAATGAGCTGCTGCTCCAGAGGGCCCTGGTTTTGGGAGTCCTTGGATGTCATCGAAGTTAGCGGTGGGTAGGTCAAGAGCTACCATTGGACATGGCGACCTTGGCTGACTTTCTTCACCTGGGAATTCAAACACTCTTGCAGGATCAAGAGTGGTGGGAGTCCACCCATCCTCTGTAGAGGATGTGGTGGAAAGAAGATCTCATAAAAGCCCGCAGAAACTGTAGGAAGAGCCCAGTTTGGTGGGCTCCTTCAGTTTAGTCTTCTCTGTTTCCAGGTGCCATTCAGAAATAGTTATAAGAATGCCACCAGCCAATGGTGTTTGAAACCTTCCTTTCTCCATCAAAAATGACATCTCTAACCTAACTCTTCCATCCACCTCAGCCTTCTTGGAGAAGAGCCACAGACATTGCTCCATCCTACCCCAGGCAGTGTAAGCCACTCTGTCAAATCCCATCTTTGTGGACTGGTTTTGAGGTGTTTGTCTTTCAGTTTTGGAGCTGCAGGCATATTGCAGAGTTTCTAGAAGTTCAGCAAAATTCAACTTTTCTTTCAAAAATCCATCACCATAAAACTGTTTTCCACCCCCTCTTCATTAATGATTTACTTTCTGTGGAATAAATGCACCAACTGAGGACAGAATCATTATTAAAATCTCAGTTAACAACACAATATCACTTTGGTCCTTTCATTTCCTCCACTATTATAAAATTCAAGATTCATTTCATCTATTAATATTAGCAATCTATTTTTTTTTTTTTAATTTTGACCAGACACAAATTAGAGGCAGAATGATATTATGGAAGTGACGCTAGGACTTATTCCTTTTTCTGTAAAATCTATTTTTTCCTTTCCATCAGTTCTCTCCTCGCATCTAACATTGGCTTCTTTTGCATTGATATTCCCAGTGACTTCATTTGGTACCTGGCATTACTCCCATGAAAGTCAACTGGAAGAGGCCAGCAGGCTTCCCTGGAAGGTGATTAAAATCCAGGGTCAGTGAAAAGCTGAAGGCTGGCACACGGGTTTGGGAACAAGAGAGCTGGGTCCTGGTCCTAGCTCTGCCACAAAATTGCTCTGTGACCCTGAACAAGTCATTATATTTCTCTGTACTGCAGTTACCATGTGTTTAAAATAGGAACAGGAATGTTTGCTGTTTATCTTCAAGTCTCCTAGCAAATAAAATGTGATGTAGAAGAGCTAACTAAGCAAGAAGGCACAGATCCTGATCACTGGAAATCTGTCCTAGAGTAGCAGCAGACTGTGAGAATGGGGCAGAACAGAGATGCATTCTATTTTTCATAGAGCTCACAAATTGCTCCTGTTCCTTTTATAACAGATCATTGTCAGTGGGTTCTAATGAGATTGTCTTTGTGCCTCTGTAACACTAAACATAACTGATATTTCTTTGCAGTATTTCACACTGAAACGCTCCGCTCATGTGCAGTGTTTGCTTGTCAAAGAAAGGTTGGATTTTTAATGCTCTAGAACAACCAACTTCCATGGTTATGGCACACCTATTTGTTAACTTGCTCCTGTACCCTACAGTCCTAGGAGCTGGACATCAGCTAAATATGCACAGGGCAGTTCTTGCAATCTCCTTGGTTGCAAATGGAGGTTACTACTGTTGCAGGTCTTCCCAAACGCCGAAGCATTGAATTCCAATGATTTCAGTTGCAACTGTAAGAAACTGGGCAAGAAATCCTGACAAAGCCCTCCAGGAGGCCCCAGGTACAATCAAAGCCATCCCTGCAAGGTCTTTGTCTAAAACCTTCTTGCAGCAACAACAGAAATATATCCCTGTGCTGAACTGTTCATAGCACCGGAAAGTTTTTCCAGATGTTTTACCTGCATCTTGCCTGTTGACGCTTTTACTCAGAAAGCGTCCAGAAGATGCATGGACACATTGTGCCACTCGTCTGCCTTGCATGTGTTTGGCAACTTGCTTTGTCTCACCTCGGCCCCCTCGTCAGACCACACACTTCTCTCTCCCTCAGCCTTTTCTCAAAGCCAGGTTTTCTACACCTCCAGTCTTTCTTTTTGCACCTCTCTGGCTTTTCCCAGCTGAGCCATATCTTTCCCGAGGTGTGGAAATTGTTCTTGAGCCAAGACCCTGCCACTGCCAAGCTGAATGGAGAGATTGTCCCATGCCTCTTGCAGGGTGCCCCTCTGGACAGGCATCCCAGCACCTCTGCAGGATTGTAGCAGTGCTGGATTCCTGTAGAGCTCGTAAGCATCACAGCCCTGGATCCTTTCTGCATGGCAGCAGCCTGGCCAATTGCTCCTCATCTTGTATTTGAGAAATTGATTTTAACTCCCCTGCCAGGGAGTGCAACATTTTAATTACTTCTCTGGATAAAGCCAGTTGTTCCTGTTCTGATCAGGACTTAAGAGATAAGTAAAGCAAAGCTTATTAGAGATCCTGCAGAACCTTCAGCTGGAACCCAGGCCCCCAGAATACCTCTGGCCAGTACTTTTGGCATACGTCCTTCAACCTTCTCATCCTTGTCCCGTGCCATTCTTGGCATAGGTTTTAAATCTTTCTCCTCCCTTCATTATTATTGAATTCTTTTCAGATCTGGTGTTAGTAGCTGCCTGCTATCATTTAAACTATGGTAGGGGAATAATTAAGTGTCTGTGTACCATTCCTCAACATGGCTAGGCTACAACAACTGGGAAACATTGGTTGCTTGCTGGATTATTGATAACTTCTCTGCTGCCAGTTCCTGCTTCTCAACACAAATGAGTGGCATTTGGTGGCAAAAACAAAGAATGAGATCAGTGGCCTCTGGGAGCAAGAGAGGCTGAGTGAATATGGGGCCAGCAAAGTCAAGATGTGAAGTGCAGTATTCTTTCTGATGGACCTAACCCCAATTTTGGGGACACCAAGACACCTACAAATAGATAAAACCTTGAGTTTCTTCCTAAATCCATGGAGAGGCACTGTCCGTGCCAGGAACCCACAATATCCTGGCATCATAGCCAGCAGGGCTGGCTGCTCTCTCTTGTGAATGCATTTCTCTCTGCTGACATGCCAAAATGTCCAAGAGCTGAACACTGGGGAGGGCTGGGAAGGAGAGTGGGTTCTTCTCACAAGCAGCAGTACTTTACCTGCACCTGTATTGGCAATGTGTCATTCCTGCCTCTCTGGAAAATTGACGGCCCAGTGATGGGAAGCTTAGCAGAATAGTTTTTACACTTGGCACTTTTTATGACATGCAGTATGTCCTGTGCTACGAAACACCTTCGAGCATCTGGGCAAGAAGTTGATAGGAGGGTGAAGAGGTAAGACCAAGGTGGAGGCCTGTGAAACCCGGGAATTGCTTGGATGAGCCCGCCAGGGAGTCCTTCAGCATCCCAAAGTCCTGCATTGTAACCAGGAGGGCTGAACAGAGGGACATGACAAATGAACTGGCCTGTTTTGGCTGTGGAAGACTGAAGAAAGACAGTTTTTCAACGTGCAAAAGCTGGAGCAGAAAGAAGGAGCGATCCACCCCCCGACCCCGCGCTCGGTAAGGACCAAGCCGCAGCACAGAGGCTGAGGTTGCAGGAGGAAAAATGTTCTGCAGGCAAAGCTGGGGAAGCCCTGGGAGCCTGGAGCACCGTGCAGCACCCGTCACTGCGAGAACAGGTTGGATGGGCATTTCCCAGGGATGACACAGGTCCAATAAGCACTGCCAAAGGGAGGAGGATGGGCTGGATGACACCTGAAGATCCCTTTCAATGCTTGCTCCCCATTTGCACATCAGCAGCTGCCAGCGCATGGAGATGAGTCTCCTCCAGGCAGCTTATACCAGCATTTCCCCACAGCAATAAGCAGAGATGGTCACTTTAGGGTGTAAAAGAAATGCCTGGACCCAAGGAAAACCACCATGCTAGAGATGTCCAATTCATCACTCAATACCATGCAACACAATAATGTTGCACTTCAAAGCTCAGTGCATCTGCCTTGCTTTATTTATACTGCGGTCTTGAGTGTTTATCCCCTCCTGCTGATGGCAATAGAGTATTTGCCACAAAAACTTCATTATTCGCCTTCTCTGAGAGGGTATTTTTCCTGATTCAAGCCTTCATGAGAGCAATGGAGGAAGTGCTTAGCCCCACTGGGTATTCTTATACCCTAACTGCTGAAATCTGGGACAAAGGCCAATAATCTGGGACAAACTCTAAAAATACACCAGACACTCTGGGACATATTTTATTGGTCCTTCCATGCATGCCTTGAGCGTGTCAGAAGGCACAAGGCCACAGGTAAGAGCACTGAAAGCCAAGCCTCCAGCGTGGTCCAGCTGGCTGCGGAGCGCTTTAGCCAGGCGGCAGGAAGGATGGGGATGCTTTTCCTTGAAATATTCCTGTTGGCATTTCGTAGGCAGAGCGATTTCAGAGGCACAGCACTTTTGTACAAACCGTCTCATTGTTAGAGCTTAATTGCAAATGGTTTAAAAATGCCGAGCCTAGGTTTTCAAATAAAAATTGGAATTTGAAAGACGTTCTTATGCCAACCAAACACCTGGGGAAAGAGGAAGGCGAGGGAACTGGAGAGATGACAGGTCGTGGCTCTGTGCTACCGTAGCTACCATATGCAATTTAAAACACCTGAATTTTCAGGTAGATTATCAACGACTAAAGACAATAGGGGTAAATACCTACTATCCTCTTTTACAGAGGACGGTAACTCAAGTGGATGGTTTCAGGGACCAGTCTATGAGCAGCAGTCAAACACCCTGCTTGCCCATCTCATGTAGAGGCTTTGTAGATAACCCCTACAGGAGTAAAACGATCTGATGGTGGGACCTGTATTTACTTATCTTCAGCCTTTCATGAAAGGAGTGTGCAGTGCTTTATGGGCACAGAGCAAGAGATTAGATTCCCATCACTGGAGGCTGTCACACTCACTACGATTATCCCAAAGACATGATTTCGGTGTTGCAACCACCCATTTGGAGCACGCAGGCATTGAGTGGAAGGAGTTTTACTGCTGCAGCACGTAGGAATCTGTTTGAATGGTTAAGATGTTAGAAACATCTTCCTTCCACTGAGTTTAATATGCATTGCCTTCAACTCTGCAACACCCACACTGGGAAGTTAGGCAGAGTTATTTTTTTGGAGGTCAGCATCACCAATAGTGAAACAATCGTGTTTGTATTTTACAGGGAAACTGAGGCAGAGAGCTTGAAACCAAGATATTGAGGTGAATGTCTATTGTTAGGTACCGGAGTCCATTTGCAAAACCACTCAGCTTTTTCGGAGCCCTGGCCAGCTGCTGCAAAAGGAGCTTTTGTTCACGTGGTGCAGGGACGTTCCCCCACGGTGAGAGCAGTACGGCCCGGCGCTTCAGGGGAATTCGAATGCTGGCTTCTCATCACTAAAAAGCCTAACAGGGCTCAAGGGCATAAGACAAAAGCCAGAGGCCACAGTAACCTTAAGTACAGTGAATCTCAGTGAAGAAAACACCTGAAAGGAAACTCAAGTATTAGGCAGACTTTGATGCTAGGCCCTGGGCTAAAAAAAGATAGAAAATGCAGCCCTTTACCAATTAAGCATATACCGTCATTGCAGAATTAGTCGTACGATGTCTGTAATCCTCCTTGTCTGAGCGCAGAAGCCTCCAACTTGAGCATGGGCGTGCTTTGGTTCCCGGCTAGCTGGCAGGGCTTGGGGGTATAGATTAGAGCTGGGGCTCTACTTTTTTGGGGAGGTAACATGCTACCGGTGCAGCCAGCATCCAGTGCTGACAGCCATCCTGAGCCTCCTCACAATTAAGTTCCCCACCCATAGGCTGGACAAGTTCTCCTGGATTTAAAGGGAAATAATTCCATGGTGGCTCTGCTGCTTACAGCAGTAAAAATAACGAGCTATGCCCCAGAAGCCCTAGCAAAATTCGTGGATGAGTAAAGC
Organism: Chauna torquata; assembly: GCA_013399475.1. Classification (NCBI taxonomy): domain Eukaryota; kingdom Metazoa; phylum Chordata; class Aves; order Anseriformes; family Anhimidae; genus Chauna; species Chauna torquata. The sequence goes on from VXAL01012531.1 coordinate 876,056, forward strand.
GGCACTAAGGACCCGACCTGAACAAAGCTTTGCCGTGTGCTAGGAGACGTGCTGGCTACTGTACTCATACCTCAATATAACCGAAAAAAACAGGTAAGAGCTCAAACTCTGGTGGCCGGCAAAACTATTGGTTTACGGGCATCTCGGGAGCAGACCCCTTTGCTTGGTATATCCCCCCCGAGCTGTCAACATCTGATGCCTTGCTCTTTAGCCTGGAGCTAAGAAAAGCTATTGAAAATAGTGGCATACTGCTTAGGGCCCGCTCTGTCTGCCCTATCATTCGCTATTTTTACCGGCCTCACTGAGGCCAGACCGCAAAGGGCAAATTTGTCAACGTGGGTGGGCTTTTTTAGTGCGAAAATCAAGGGCTCCTTCAGACAGCAGCAGAGACCGTACGCACGGATGTCTGGAGGTCCAGGCTCCAATTTAAAGCTGCTTCAAATATAGAAATTCCAGCAAAGTTAATTGTAGCTGCGTTACGGAGAGGTGATAACAGAGGGTCCTTAGAAAGCTGAGGAAGGTTTAAATCTGCCCTGTAAAGTTACGCAAAGCCACCGGGAGCAGAGTCAGGCCGATACTGGGTACGCGCCCTCCTGGGAAATTCTGCAGGTGAGGCGCCGAGCGCGCAGCTCCCGCATTGCTTCCCAACAGGGAGAAAGATCTGGAGCAAAACCACCTTTCCTCCACGCGCTGACAGCCACGCGACACCGCCCCGCCGTGTTAATTGGCCCGTGCTTTTCAAGCCTTCCTAATCCTGCTTCCGACTGACAACTTAGAATACTGTTATATTAAGAAACCGCTCCATAGCGTGGGTTGGGTAGTACTGCGGAGAGCTTAATTACAACACAATGTGTAAAGTGACAATTTATTTACTCAAGGTTATTAATATAAATTGGTTTTTTTTTTTTTCTTACCTATGCGTGTTGAAGTGGGAAAGCAAAACAAACAGCACCTGCTTTAGGAAACAATATGGAAAGCGCGGCCAGTAAAGCAGTTTGCTGTCTTGGGGCCCCATTACGTGGCTCTCACCTGTTGCAAGTAACACGAGTTGTGCTTCACAGTCCTGCAAAAGGGGGGACGCTGCTACTGCATCAGGGCTCTGCACCCTACACGAACCACGGGCTGCAAAATAAATCCACGTCAGTGAATACAGGAAGAGATAAGGGAAACATCGGGTCCCCCTGCCCCAGTATTTTCCATGTTTTATAACACCTCTGTCAGTATAAATTTCCATTCAGTGAAGAAATTACATTTCACGAGAGCTACAATAGGATTTTAAGATAAATGACATGTGAGCACTGCAGTTTCGTACAGGCTTAAGTGATCCAAGTATCTTTATCACGTGTGGGGTATCAAAATACATGAATTTGACTTGTTCCAACAGTCACGCGAGAAAGATTGAGTGTCATATGATGCTGCGAAGCATAAAACCATCTTAGCTAAAATTTATTTTAGTGCAGGAGGGTTTTTTAACTGCTAAGTGTAATTATTTAAAAATGGTCTGAGCTGCGCAGCTCTAATGATGACTGGAAACAGGAAAAAGCTCTTGAAAACACCGCTTGTAAGGGCACTTCTTGCAAGCACTGCCTGCTCTTACCGCTTGCTACCTTTCCTCATCGCTATTTCCGAAATTCTTGGAGGCTGGCAGTTTTCAAGTGTCATCTTGCTGAGGCTGTAACACTATCACCAGTGGCAATACTCACTCCTGGGCTTTCACGTTGCAAGCGGAGAAAACATTTTAGCTTTTCAGGCCAGTAAACATCTCCCTGTGAAACAATGTAAGCACGGCAGACAGCCGCCCTGCCGCTTCCAGGACAAACGAAAATTCGGGGTACCATTTGCAGCAGGGCAAAAATCACCCCGGGGGCCGGCTCTCTGTCACTTTGCTCCTCGCAGCCGCCCAGCCGAGGAGCAGCGCGGTGCCCAGGTGCAAAACGCCGTGCGCTCGGCGGCTTTAGGACACCGGCCGAGGAGCTCTGGGCCCGCTTCCTCAGCAGCGCTGACAGCTGCGTGACAAACGCGTGCCGAGATCTTTGTCCGTAGAGCACAAATTCGGGTGCTGGGAAAGCGGCTTCTTTATGGTACAGCGATTAAAAACAGGAGCAGCGTTGGCCGGGAGCGGTTCAGCGAGCGCTACCTCAGCCTCGCTGCCGGTCCCACGGGCTGCTGTTTTCTTGGTACGAACTAAACATCCCCTTTTAGCTAATCACGTGGATGCGGCATAGTGAAACGGGTCATATCTTACGGTCCCACACATTTCTCCGTACTTCAGCTGCTTCATTTAAGAACTTACCCCTTGCATGAAATAAGCAGCCTTGCAGGAGATGTTGGCCCATTATTTGCCTCTTCTCTTGAGGCTCAGCACGTGGAGCACAACCGCCTCTCCCTGCACTACCACTTCGCAGTCCCTGTTGCACCCTGCAGGGCCCTCAGCACTTTATCCCACAAGGGTTTGGTGACAAAATCAGTCCTCGGTGCCTCCAGATTAAAAAAAAAATAAAAAAAAATAGTCAAACCCTACTTGTGAGTGCTGTTTCTGAACGAACAGGGATCAATCCCTGGCTCTGCCCTTTCACAGACATCTCCCTCTTATTTTCCACATCTGCTTTGACCAGCCGGGTGACACCACCTACCTTGCTTTCTCCTTGCCACAGACCTGCCCATCACTAACTCTTCAGAGGCTTGGTTTACCTGCTTTTTGCTCCACACTCGTATCATTTTCTTGACTCTTTTTTGTAGCTTTACCAGTTGCCCTGCCCGGTGTGCATGCTAGCTGTAACTTCCCCTGAGAGGCTGGTGTCTGAAGTCACAACCGCTGCACTCCTGCAGATGTACTCCTCTTTACATACAGCAAACATATGAATGAGGTACGATACCATGAATGACACTATTAATCAGTTTATTGCAACTCCACCTAGGAATCCCATTCACAGTTTAGAGCCTGTTACAGCCCTGTTATACATATATAAAACACATCTCCAGCTTCAAAGAGGTTACAAGCTCGTGTAAAAGCCTCCCGAACCTTCCTGAGAGCTTCTCATTGTAAAAAAACATAGGTATTTCTTCTTGGATCAAAACGCTTCTTGAACTTCTAAAAGAACAATTCGTATTTACTCTTATGTCCCTCCAGAGGAAAAGCAAATGGTTTTATATATATTCTCAGCCTTACTCCCCATCGGACGAACTAGCGAGCTGACCTGCCGCTCAGCAGTGCGCGCACAGCTCTGCCGGGTGCAGCCGCCCTCGTCCCGACGGGGCCTCTCTGCCCCAAAGTCTCGGGAACGGCCGAACTTCGGCGTCTTCCCTTCCTCTTCCTTCCCCCTAAGATTCCTTCGGGCTCCCTAATGCCGCATTATTTAGTTATAATTAAAATAAATTGCAGGCAGAGTTCAATTCCTGTAGCCCTGGCAATAGAGAGAGAGCCCTATTAACCCTGAAAGGGCCCGAAACATGATTCTGCTGAGGTGCTTCTTCAGCGCTGGCATCCCCGGGCACCGTCCCCATCGCTCCCGCAGGCTCCTGGGGGACGTTTTTGGGTGCAGGGGGCTCCGGGGCAGGCTGGACACCTGCGGGGCAAACACGCTCTCACCAGCCTGGAAGAGGAGGATTTTTTCCAAGAAGGACACGGCTTATTTCTGCCCCCACCCCCCCTCACGGCCCAGGAATTCAGCGGACGCT
>VXAL01012532.1:0-70428 GCA_013399475.1 Chauna torquata
TATGGTAGCTAAAATATTGGTTTGCAAAAGAGGTCATTAGCTCCCCATCTCCTGATATCAGTCAGAACTGTGCAATTAATGCATTTTTTGAGCTTTTGAGAAGTTAACCAGGTAGACTATTAAAGTCCTCCTAGTGTAGTTTTTGGTCTTGCATCCTGTTTTTCATCTCCTCCCCTCAGAGAAGAACTGGGCTCTTCTCCTTCACATATCTGAGATTCCCCTTTCTAGCAGGATCTCTTTTTTTCCCAACGTTTCCTGATATGAAAAGTTAAGCAAATATGCCAATACAAGCAAAAATATCTGAAAGAAACTAAAAGAATGTACGGCAAATACATTTGGTATAATAAAGCAAGCCTATTGTACTTACCAAATGCTAAATAACCAGAAACACCTACAAAATAGCCATCTTACAACTTATGCTTTTAGGTACCCTATAGGAAGTTGCTTAACAGAGGCTGGTATTTTTACAAAGCTTACTCGGTCATATTTTTAATGGCAGGCACTTTTTTCCACATTTATATGCATGTTCTAAATCAAATAAAGAGCTGAAGATTGTTGAAGAGATCTTTTTCCAGCTGTTTGCTATTACTACTCTGAGCTAAAATCAATGTTATACCAACAACTTGCTTTTTTAAGGTAACTTTGAAATAAAATTTCAGCTGTTAACTTCAGGCTGCCCTTATATTCTTCCTCTGTGCCCTCTTCTTTCCTTAAGTCTGCCACCCATTCGATCTCAAAAAGTGAAAATTAACTGAGATGTTATTGCTTAAATGCATTGATAATAATATCGTTTAGATTTAGCAGTAATTACCTATCCCCTTCTCACAGTCAAACAGGATTGGCGTTCATTTCTTGCCAATGCTTGCTCTCTCTCTGCAAACCTGTATTTCCAGCTGTGAAATAACAAATAACTAATCTTCACCCCTTCTCTACCTCCTGAATTTTCTAGAACTTTCATATGTGAAAATTAAATATCTTAAGTGTGTCTGCAGGGTCTCATCTTATTAAAACTTTTTTTTTTTTTTAATAAATAATTGCAGAGAGCTGTAATATCAAATGTAAGTATGGAGGCGAAAGAAATCGAGCAGATAAAGAGTGGAAACAGATCACTTGAAAAAGAATCTAATATTCAATAATCTTCCATCTTTTCAGGTAAGAGTCAAATCTTCAACACATACATTAAAATAAAACACCTCTGCCTAGCTCTAAAAATACATTGATCTCATTTGTTCACATGCATAGCCTGTTTCTCATGTTGGTTCAGAGCTGCTGGTCAAAAATGGGATTGATGGAGGAACTTCACCACACCACCTATAAAGACTCCAGCTACTCCCATATATTGTCCTCACACCCATCTGTCCCAGCAAATACAGGTCCTCTCACATCTGCAAGTGGAAAAATCGACTTCTTTTTCTGTATGTCCTGCATAAGCAAGTCTCTGTTAATTTGAAGAAGTTAAATATGTGCTGTCTACCCCCACAGACAGAGTTGCAGAACTGAAATACCCATCAGTCAAGTATAAAGATGCTTTTCATCCCCTTTAATATTGCAGTTTCTAAATACGTTTTTTTTGTTAAGTCCATACGAGCACTTAGATCTGAAAGTCATTTCATTTTAACATGTGGAAATCAGAGTGAGATACGGTATCTAAAGTCAAAGATGTATCTGTACGTATCTTTAAAAAAAAAAAAAAAAAGTTTTCTAGTACCCAGCTTAGAAATGAAGCAAGATTTCCATACTTTCATTTTAAAACTACCCAATGATTTTTTTTCTGTATTTCCTAGATAAAATGACAGCTAACTAGCACACTGATTACTTGATTGAGAAAACTGCTTTCATGAGATGCTCAAATAATGAAAATCCTTAGCTAAAGGCCTTGTCCTCACCCCACTTTTATAAAAGATGCCCACATATTATTCTTCAGGATTTTGCAGCTACATTTTATGTACTTTTTTCAGCAAGTAAAACTGCCTACAAAGTAAGGTCCCTGTAAATTTTCATTTCCCCTCATTTTAGCTGTTGCTTAAAGCGTCTTTGAAGAACTAGCAGGAACTGCTGTCAGTGAGAGGAACCAGTGGATCACATAAACAAACTTCAATTTTACCTCCATGGGTTGAAAATGAGAATAAAACCTATTTCTTTCACATGAATTATTTTTTTCTCTCCTAAAGATGCGACCTCTGGCTGAGTCACCACTACGAGTCCTGTGATTTCCAAAAAGGAGTTAATCAGCTTTCAGCAGTGCTGGAATCATCATGTTGCAGCACTGACATTATCAGCCAGGGACAGTGTAGTCTGATGATGTAATGCTTCTAACTTTGTCTTACATTGCTGCACCCGAGCACCCTGCCTATACAGGTACAGGGGTAGACCAACTGCATTTCCAGCTCTGTCATCACTTGCTGTCATGTAAGCACCTGCCAACCACTGTAGCTCCAATGCAACGTAGTTTTGCAACATTAATTATGGCTGATAAATATACTGTGAGAAAAATATTTGAATGCCGCAGTTAATGTGCAAATAGAATGCACATCTTAACTTTCATCTGAAATCAGTACATATTTTCACATCTATAAAGATTAAGCTATGATATTTGATCATAATTTTTAGTGGTGTTTTGGAGAAAAGTGTCATTTTTCTTTACCATTTTATTTATTTGCATCTTATTTCACACAAAATTAAATTTAAAATGAAGTCTCAAGAAACATATTTGCTTCCTGAATTAAAAAAAAAAAGCATGCAAAAAATTCTTCTCTGGAAAATCAAAAATATGGAATTGTGATTTCAGCAGCAGTTGGGAGGGAAGGTGCTGTTATTTTGATAACCACAGGACATCCGTAAGGCTGTAAAGAAAATAATAAGGATTACAACAATTCTCACTTTTTCTTCACACCACTTCAAAAATCTACAAATAAAAATGAGGATATTTGCTGTTACGAACCTGGAATTCAAGTAGACCAGAAGCGGCACCAGTACCGTGCCATTTACTTTATTACTTGTACAGCAGCTATGATCTTGTTGTTTTACATGAGAGGTGCCTCCAGGCAGATATTACAAAGAATTCTGAAACCAAAAGTACAATTAGGCCCAAGGCCAACAGCCTGAAGCATGACTCAGTCAAGGGACATCAGATCACAGATCAATATCTCTGGTAAAAAGAACAAAAGCAGAACTAAGCAGGCTGCACACAGGCAAAAAAGTAATGAGTAGCAGTATCTTCCTAGCCTGAGTTTGAAGAGGACAATAAATTGAAAAGCATGATAATGATATCAACAGTCATATGTTGATATTATTGCTATATTCTTCTGGGAAAAATTCCTTTAAAACTCAAGTTACAACCCTGCTATTTAATGCCTGTCTATTAACTGCGAAGCTTAGTGATTTAATGTCATTTTATCTTCAGACCCTGTAACTACAGAACCTTATAGATAACTTTACCCGTGTGAATTGTCTCAGACATTTAAACAGGATTATACATATAATCAACACATGGCCAAAACTGATCTGAAAGGAAGAAGTAAACTGTAGCATGAATAAATAATGCTTACTGAAATGTTAGTTTTGAGGTAACTTTTTTTTTTTAAAAGAGTTACCTGGTTATCTGTAAGACATCTGTGTTCAAATGCTTGCAGATCATTTCTTTTTGCCTCCATTACCCAAGCTGCCACCCATGAGGGCAGATGCTGGATGTACCCTCACTGGGACACAGCTATTGAGTATAAAGAACTGCCGGCTGTGCCGACAGCATGCTTCATTCCATGCACGTCCCCTTGTAGGCTCAGCAGTCACAGGAGAGGTGGGCATTGCAGAGTTTCTGCAGGAGGCATGTTTCTTTTTCACTCTGTAGAAACATGACAATATTCTGCATGAAATAAGTGTTGTGGTTACAAATCTGCTTTGTTTCCAAACTTGCCTTAAGCAGCTCTTAGAGTCTTACTTCCTTTTTTGACAATTTGCTGCACTCTTGCTCACATGGGTGAAGTCATAACTAAATTCCCTTCTCAGAACTCACCCTAAACCTGATGGGAAAGTAAACACCTTTGCACAATGTTTTTTGCTTGTGTGTTTCTCCAGTTACTTTTGCAACACAACCAGCTTTGCTCAGCAGCAAAGCCTATTCAGGCAGTTACTGTGATTGCCTGCATTAACACAAGACACTTATTTAGGAAGATTACAAAATAATGATGAAATTGCAGTATTACAGCATTGTAAATCTCATCGGTGAGTACAGAGAGGTGCTCTCAACATAACAGATCACTATTTCTTGTTCCTCTGTTTCCATAATCTGACTTCTCTGAATACAAGCAAACTTAAAAATTTGATATTTTAAACTTAATTAAATACCACAAAGATAGCTGTGTATAGTGCTTATATTGTAGTTTAGAAGTTTAGTTTTACCCTAGAGTAAACAAATGAATAGCAAGTGATTAAAATGCTATTTATTGTACCAGTAACTTCTTTTATAAATGTACATGATGGCACTTTAAATTACCTTGAGAAAGCTTGGCTGCATAAGCTTGTGCATTAGGCATTTTTGTACTGTGACAGGTATTTGGATTGGAAGTGCTAGAAAGTATGAAGTGTCACGATCTGCTGAAAGGCCCAGCAAGATAGTCAGTGCTTTAAATATATACACTGTTAGCAAATAGCAAAACAAAGTCATGAACTTGGATTAATTACTATAACCAGACTGGAGAGGCACCAAAACCATGGGATTTAAATGTGGGATTTCTCCTACTTCAGCCGCTCAGCTGAGAGGCTCAGGTCCGTGGCTGAGAGCATGCCTCCTGTAACTCTTGTTCAATGGGGCTGCAGCTTTCCTTCTTCCTGCAAACACAAAACTGATGACTGCTGAATTTATCTCAAACTTCAGTTCCATCATGAGAGCAAACCTGCTGTTCTTGCTCACTGCAGTTATTCTCAGCAAAAAATGTCCCTTTTCTTCCCATCACTTCCATGCAAAAAAAAAGTCCCTTTTCTTCCCCCCACCTCCACACCCTTGAGGGGTTTGTGCCTTGTTCCAGTAGACTGCTAGCATGCTCCCTGCTCCAAAAATGGGTAAGCTGTCTTCCTGCAGTTCAGTGTAGTAAATGAATAAAAAGAAGAGTAGCTCTTCTCAGCTCAGATACACTGGCACTATTTACATTTCCAGCATCTTAACCATGCTATGAGTTACTGAGCATATTCAGTGCTCTCACTTGCCCCAGACACCTTTTCTGAAGCAGTTTATATCATCAAGTGAGCAACTTATGCCCATATTCACAAGTGGTTCATCCATCCAAGCTCTCACTCAAAGTATCATAAAACACATTACCGTATGTATATGGCTTTATGTACACACATTATGTACACCTTCAAACATCGATATGCTTTAATTTAACACTCTCTGAAAAGAACAAATCTGAGCAAGCAAAATCCTTCCCTTATGGAACTTAATAGTAAATAACCTCAGAAGTAAGCCAAGGTTGGGACATATTGAGAAAGATTTCTGAACTTTTCTCTCAATTAAACCAAGGTGAGAAGCTTTTTGGGGTAATATTTCTCCTGAAACTAATGGAAATAAAATGGTGGTAGGTGAGAGAAAGCTATACTCCACTACCACTGCCTCTGTGTTGGCCCTTGGAGCAAGGAAGGTACCCAAGGAGAGGAATCTGTTTTGCTGTAACAACTGTATATCTTACATGCAGCCAGGGGAAAAAAATATTTTTTTTTTTCTTCTCATTTATCAGGAATACTTTAGCCATGGATAAAGCTCCATCTGAGTTACCTATTTAGGTAAATTATCTTTGAAGGATCTTTATATTGTATAATTAGCTGAGAGCTGGGTTGCATCTCTCTTGTGGGTAGCACAGCTGGCAGCAGCACATTGTCTCTGCACTCCTAGCAGGTTGCAGGGCTCTGCTGCCCCAAAACCCTCTGCTCCAGGCCTGCAAAATACATACTTGTTATTAACAAAGTATTGTCTCGATTTGTTAAACATTTCAGGAGGGTGGTGGCAGAATTCAAATAGCTGTAGACCCCACAGTAGTCCTTTTGTCCAGCGCCTGCCCATTTAGAAGTTTATCTTATTTCCATCCAAAAAGTAGAAGAGTGTTTTTTGATGTAATTGCAGGGATTAGCTGGAGAAGAAATCACCTTAAGCACTTATTATAATTCCTGTTAGAGCTGTCCAGAGGAGGGCCATGAAGATGGTCAGAGGGCTGGAGCACCTCTCCTACAAAGACAGGCTGAGAGAGATGGGGATGTTCAGCCTGGAGAAGATAAGACTCCAGGGAGACCTCACTGCAGCCTTTCAGTACTTAAAGGAGGGCTTATGAAAAAGACAGAAAGGGACTTTTTACATGAGCAGATAGTGATAAGACAAGGTGGAACAGTTTTAAACTAAAAGAGGGGAGATTTAAATTAGACATTAGGAGGAAATTCTTCACTCAGAGATTGGTGAGGCACTGGAACAAGTTGCCCAGAGAAGCTGTGGATGCCCCATCCCTGGAAGTGTTCAAGGCCAGGTTGGATGGGGCCCTAAGCAACCTGAGCTAGTGGGTGGCATCCCTGCCCATGGCAGGGGGGTTTGAACTAGATGATCTTTAAGGTCCCTTCCAACCCAAACTGTTCTATGATGCCTGTGTGATTTTTACTGTAAGGCACAAATACTTCTAAAACTCTTGGTCAGTTGTTCCTATTCTAGTCAGTTTAGTTTTCAAGTAGTTTGAGAAAACACATCCTTGTAGCTTAAAAAAAGGCCTTTATAGCCAAATTTAAAAACAGCTGAACTTCTTTGGAAAAGCTTTATGGTCTGCAGTTACAGTATACTGTATTACATGGAGCTTTTCACCCTTGATGTAAGTGTTCTACATTTGAAAAACAAAGTTAAGCAAAACATAATTCTGCCTTCAGATTTCAAATGAGCTTTGGCAGACAACATATGTTCCCCAGAAGCGCACTTTGGGGACTTAGGCCTTGACAGCAGGGAAGCAGTAACAGGATGAGCAACCAAGTGATATGTTCCACCTCTGTTTTCAGTCATGCTATCATTTGCAGCATTTACAACAACAGCAACAACAGAAATGATTATTCACAAAGCAACAGCTGTCCTTCTTCAAACTGCTCTTAAACTCATCTCTTGCATGATATTTACAAAAATTTGACAATGGTTAGGCAGACAGTATTTTGCAATTAACACTTACTCTAAAGATGAGCACAATTTCACTCCTAACTAGTGTTTCTTCTCTTCACTGTGTTTGCCTTTGTGAATAGGGAAAATATTTTGCTGTATGTTCCAAATATTTAGGTAATAATGACAGAGACTAGATATTAGATATATTAAAAAACAAAACCAAAAAAAACCATGAAATATCATGTTTATTGTTAGACTGAAGTGCAAGTTCTCAGTTATAAAGATCTGAGCAAATGACAACAGCAAACAACTCCTGTATTTATATTAGATAATAATTTACTCCTATAAATTATGAAATTACATCTAATCATCTCTCTTAGGTAACAATACCATACTGAATAATCTGATGTGTAAAACCAGCTTTAAGCATCAAGTTGAAAGAAATCCACTGAACAGATCTCTCCAAGTATCCTAGGAATGCTAACATTCAACTGCAGCTAGGAACATAATTAAGAAAATCAATTATTTCCAGCATATATCCCAGCAATCATTTTTGGGATAGATCACAAAAGAATTTTGGACAAATAAAGAACTCCTTAGGTATATTACTCGGATTCAACAACATCAAAGAAGCTAGTTTTCATCACTCGCCTTAAAACCCCTTAGCTATCACTGTTTCCACCGCCAGTCATACAAAAACACTCTTGATTTCAGGAGTAGTATGTTCACAGCTCCAGGGGTACAGGCAGCAAGATTCATCTATCACCTTGTCTCCACCTAGTACAGATCTATCTGATAGGTGTTCTGAAAATATCTTATCATGCCAGATTTCTTAACACACAAACTGTGAGGAAATGTGGAGGTGAAAAAAGCTGTCCTAAAATGCCAGTGGTACAAAAACTCTTCTGAATACTGGAGAACCAGGTTTGAAATCTCGCTGAAATTTGAAACATCTCTCTCTGGGATGGGGATTGCTAACTCCCAGGAGAACAGCTCAATCCGTAGGCTGTGGGCATGCTCTGACAAAACTGGATTTCTCTAATTCTGAACGTTTGGGTGACAGGGAAGGGGGGAAAGGAAATGTAAATATGTCCTCCATCCATCTAAAAACAACCCAATGATCAGGTTTTTTTGTTCATATCAGTGAAGTGTTAGAGAGCTACATAGAATATTCTAAAGATAAAAATCTCCTCTGAATATGTATATAAGAGCTTGAACAATTTTTTGAATACGTCAACAATTTCAGTAGTAACCCATGAAATACTGGATGGAAATTGTTCAAATGGTAACTAATATTCAAATAACCCATCAAAACTGTATTTGCAACAGACTGGTATCATGAAAAGAATTTTGGATAAAGGGGAACGGATAAACAGAAATCGTAAAGAGAACTCAGAGGAGCTGTCAAAGTCCCCCAGGACAGTTTTAGACAGAATTAGGACACCATTCGCAGGGAAAGTTGTTGTTATGGACACTGAACACTCAACCCTAGCTCCCTACGAAGGAAGCAGCCAGAGAGGAACCCGGCTATTCAGCTTTGATTGGAACTGAATTTATATTTAATTTTCTTGTAAACTGTTGTTTCCAAATGTTAAAAGTCCAGCCTCAGACCAGACTTGAATCTTGGATACATATATGGGTGGAAGTGAAAAATCTTGGGGAGCATTTTCTCTAGTGAATCCAAACAAAAGAGGGATACAGAGGCACATACAGGACAGCTGACCCCCAATCTACGGTTCAGAGACATGAGCATTAAGGAATGACACTCTAAGTTAAATACTGACAAATAGCATTGGGTAGGTGCCAGGACAGGTAGAAAGATGCCATCTGGCAGTTTTAAGTGATGCTTTGGCAAAGTACACCCTTCTGCAAAGAGATGATGGCACCAGGCAGCTTCACAGCCTGAGCGTTGTGTTTCAGAGCTTATCTCAGCATCCCTGCTGCTGAACCTCAACCATAAATTGCAGCACTGACTTATGCCTGATTTTCCTGTCATTGCTGAGGGCTGTAGGAACTTTCTCTTCCTCTTCGCTCCTCTACAGGCTTCACAGCCCAAAGACTGACATAAGTAATCTTATATTAGAAATTAAAAAACAGTTTTAGAAGAAGTAATCAAGAGTGTGGTGTTGGGTTGGGGTTGTTCAGTCTAGAGAAGAGAAGGCTCCAGTGACACCTTATAGCAGGCTAAAGGGGGCCTGCAAGAAAGCCAGAGAGGGACTACTTATCAGGGAATGTGGTGATAGGACAAGGGCTAGTGGCCTTAAACTGAAAAGAGGGTAGATTTAGATCAGATGTAAGGAAGAAATTCTTTACTATGAGGGTGGTGAGGCAGTGGAATAGGTTGCCCAGAGAAGTTCTTGATGCTCCAATCCCTGGAAGTGTTCAAGGCCAGGCTGGATGGGGCTCTGCGCAACCTGGTGGAAGGTGTCCCTGCCCATAGCAGAGGGTTGGAACTAGGTGATCTTTGAGGTCCCTTCCAACTCAAACCATTCTATGATTCCATGATATTCCTAGTGGAAGCAAAAAAACTTTCAAAGTCTGCTCTAAATAAGACTGAAATTTTTATAAATTCCAATAAGACATTTGACCATGGATGCAGATGATTCTTTTGGTGAAAAAGGGGCATAATCTGGCACGAAGTCCAAGGGACAATTTATTGTTAAGAACCTCCAGCGCAGATGGGTGCAGTATGCTGAAAAGCTGGACTCCAAGTTCTCACTCCAGCTTTTCCTAACGGTTATCTTTGGACAGTTCCCACCCAAACTGTCAGCACCTCTGCATCACACTCATAGGCACCTTCCTGCACACGATGTGAGGTTACTTAGCAACTTAGGTGCCCAAATGTCAACAGGTAATGCAATGGCCAAGAGTTATGGGATGTAGCAGATATAGCTCAAACTCTTTGCCATTACTCAGTCACAGGTCTCTCCTGTAGTGAGACAACTAACATTTTGAACCATCTGCAAAGCATGCATTATTGGCTAAACAGTCAATTTATCAAATAATGATATTTCAAGATTGTGAAGTCAATACACTCTGGCTTTCTGACAGCGAGTGGGAGTAGGAGGAGCAGAGTAAATATTGCCCTTAATACTTGCTAAGACTGGAGAGACACCATCATAAATACACATGGAATTACAGAACACCAGAAACTAGCAACCAATTAAAGCCCTTATATCTCTCTGTTTCTTATCTCTATCACAATTCTTATCTTATAAAACCTTTGAATAGAAAAGGAAAGACCATTCTAAAGGCAGTAAGTGGAGTTCAAGTTAGATAGCTGATTATAAAGTCCCCAAAGGCACCCAAAGCTCTCAGAAGTAAGGATATAATTTAGAAATTGATAATCTACCTCTGAGTGCTTCAGCCGCAAAACTCTCCACACTGCTCTAGGTGATCTAGAGATACTGGAAGCAAGATAGTCACCTCATTTCAGATATCCACAAAATTGCTTTCTTCCTTCCAGAGAAGAGAATCTTGCAACAGCAACGTACTGCATGGTATAGAGCTATATACACTTTGCATTTCACTAGTAGCCAACATGCTAGGCTGGTCAGTCTAGAGTTCTCAAGTGACCTTGATAAAATGAAGTTGCAGTGCAACTCCTACTTTCACCAAAATAAAGAAATTCAGTGTTTTAGACCTTTGCTTACTATACTAACTTTTAACAGAGGCTCACTGGTTAAAAGCCAGGTAGATACCTACAGCAACCAGAGACACAAAACATCTTTGCATCTCATTTTCAACTGTCTCTAAACTTACACTACAATAAAACAAGGTTTGGTAATATGTCAAACTACAGCAATAATTTCCCTAAAACCATGGCTGACAACAAACTCTGTGTTACTGGCTTGCATAAACACCTCTTCTTCAGGTGGTTTAATGCTCCATTCAACAAGTCAATGCAGGCCATTATGCATTTGTGTGTATTTCAGGCAATGGCTGATAGGAAGCCACACAGGTTTACATGTAAATCACACAGCTGCAGCCTTCCTGGGAGAAACTAACACAAGTCAGACCAAGACGCTCCTTATATTAAAGGAAAGATAAGGTAAAGCTAGGAACTACACTTTGGTAAAGTAATGCTGTAGACTTAGCACATTTTCTTTAACCAAGTGAAGTTAACAGACCAGTTTCAGTTAAAGAAAATGACTGGAAATAGTGGTTTATTCTTTTTTTCAATATGCAGCCTCAGGACAGGGTAAAGCTGCTTTATTCAAAACTACGTTTTAATTAAGATTAGACAAAGGGGAAAAGTTTTACGCATAAATATAAATGTTAAAGATAGCAACACACCTATCTGATCCAAATTCCAATTAGAATGGGCTAAGTTTGAATACGAGAGCAGGATTTGGGTTAAAGCACAAAGGTTTAAAAAAAAATCTTTCAAACTCATGCAAATTTAGTTACTTCAAGAAACAAGTTTCACCTGTTCTCACAAGCCTTCTGGCTTTCTGGATGAGAATTTGAACTTCACCACTCTGAAAAAAAGAAGTGTGTTGTAGAATCAAGAGAAAAATGTTAATGTTAAGTCCAGGCATTTAAAAGCTTAAAAAAGGAAATGGTATTTGAAGCTGGGCATGAAATTCTGGCAACCTTAGACTATCTGCTAAATCACAGCAATAAAAAATTACAGATATGAGTTTCCCAAAATACAATAATTAAACAAATGTATTAAGAAAGCAAATGAGACAGAATGCTCTTGTAAAAGAAGGGTGCGTGTTTTGGGGAATTTGTGTATGCAAAAACTTCTAAACTGGCATTTTTAAACTTCAAAAGCATTTTTCTGAAACAAATATTCATGGAGAGATCAAAGAACTCTACTGTCCTGTTGCCCCTTTCCCTGTAATACTACCTATTTCTTCTGAGCCCAACACCTAGTACTTGTCTTAGTTTAGTTTAAATGAGCATTAAAATAAGCCAATCCTTCTGTGTAGATCCAAAACAGAGTTTCTCAGAATGAAACTGGCACTCACTGAAACTGCTGAATTCAGCTGCATTCATCCACCTTTAATTAAGATTGCTGCAAGCATAGGTATTCCCAAACTGTCTAAAACATGATCTGCTGAGGAAATCAAGTAACCAGGGTGGGACGCTCCAACTGGATATTATGTTGTGCATTAGGAAGGTAGGCAAGAAGGTACTTGTGGAAGAGAGAGCTCAGGTGAAAAGAAAGGATGGCCAGAGCAGACAGGTGGAGAAAAGCAGTACCCAGGCAAACCCCTGGGGAGAAGTGAGGGTGGCAAGAGCCAGAGCTGTGACCAAGTGCCTTTTTTCCTCCTGTACACAGGGAGACGCCACTTTGTACATTTCTGAGAACAAACGGAAGATCACCAAAGCTTAACCAAGTGTCGTAAAACAAGATAAGATACCTTGTCTGCTGTCCACCTCTGCAGGTCAGAGGGCTAACAAGGAAGAGCCTGTCTGAAGTCTGGGCACTTTCAGTTGTTCATATCCACCTTAAGCATATAAGTGTACTAGAAAAAATGCAAATACAGTTTTATTCATCTTCACACTGCATGCACGCACATATATAAAAATACATACACGCACACACGACATCTCTTTGGAAACCATAAAAACAGATAAACCATCCTTAACTCTGCTCCAGAGCTTTCTGGAGTCACATACAATTTTACACTCAAAATTGTGCACTCAGAGAGAGCCACTGACCAAAAGAGGGGATGCTGGCACAAGAGCAATCGATCTACATGCAGAACACGGCCAGCCTCACTGGGGGCAAGAGGGAAACAAAACAGAATGCTTGCTCTTGAGCATTCATAACCAAAATACAGTGCATAAAGAGGTGAAGGAAACTAAAGCCTCATAAATGCTGAAGAAAAGGAAACAGGTGTCATCTTCCAGAACTTCTAATGTATAAAACGGAAACTTTTGATGGACATCAGCTTGTGCATCCCTGGAATGAAATACAGATCTATAGCTTTTATGAAAGTAAAGTATTTCAAAGAGGGCATGGAGAAGAAAAGAAAAGACATTTTAAATACAATATCTCTCTCAAGAGGAATATGTCTCAGTGTCAGTTCGTGACACAGCTGCAGCCTTTGATGCTACTTTGACAAATATTTTCTCTAGGGTGAACTATAAGTTGGTTTAATTTAATCTTTTTTTTTTCACTTTTAGCTTATGTAGGAACTGCTCTGAAATGACAACCTCTGCTCCCTCCAATCATTCAGGGATCAGAGAATAAAGACAGTTTATTTTTATTAACTTGTTACCACTTCTTATTAAGATCATTCAGGCCATTAGCTCATGACAAAATATCTTGTTCAAAGTAATTTTAATTTTGACCTGCAAGAAAGACCAGAATTAAATAAGATATACTTGAAGGATGGATTTGTGTTGTATTTCTAAATTTCCTTAAAAAAAAAAAAAAAAAAAAAAAAAAAAAAAAAACCAGTTATTTGCTATTTTCACAAACAAATCAAAAATACCCTGATATTCCCTCTTCTTTCTTCCAACTTTGGAGTGGCACGTAATTTTCAAGATGTTGTTTCAAAATTTTGTCTCAAGTTCTTGGCTTAAAATTTAATGTGAAAGGCAAGCCATCTCTTCATTCCATGTTGCTCTGCATTCTCAAAATAGTCATCTAACATGAAAACATAGTCAGAGCTGTAATAAGCACAGCTGCCAAGATAACAGCAAGAATATCCATCCTCTACTTTTACCTTGGTGCTAAGATATATAGTACACCACTTTTAAATATTTTGTTTTACACTGGATATTTAAAACCTGGATTGAGATAAGGGTAAAACCGATGATAGTAGCTGCACTGCCTGAAAAGCCTCATGGCCTACAGCCACAGTTCAGATTTTTTTTCTCCTTTAATGCATTAGGATAGGAGGAGAAATTATTTTCCTGTTCAGCCAACTCAGTCACTCAATTTTCACTTCATGCACAATTCTTATGGTCTGCCATCTCTATCTCCTCCAATTTTCTCCTTCCATTCAACTCCTGTCATTCCTTGAAGCATAATGTAATGGCAACTTACACAGTGGTATCAGAGAACACTATTTCTTTGATCCTGCTCTGTTTAAGAAGGAATAGTTCTTGCATTTTTCTATGCGTAACTTGGGACTTTTCTGTAAAAGGATTGCAACTGTTCAGGGCTCCATTTGAGCTGAAAATTTTTCCGTAAAAGTTGCCCTAAAAACCTACATGTGTAATTGTACTTTCCACTATTGTAATGCTTTCTAAGACTTGGAAACAAATGCTTTCAATTTTAATGGAAAACTTAACTCTTTTTTTTTCTAATGATATAAGACTCCAACTTCAGGTCCCTGCATTGCAGGATTTTATAGTGATGAAGTTTTACCTACAGGAAAAGCTGTCGGTGGTCAAGGCCAAAATTTACTCATTTAGACCTCAAGCAGCAGCTGATGTGTAAATTCATGGCTATAGTACACTCAAGGACACCAGTGAAAAGATCCCCCAGTTCTGGGCTCAAAATGTATGGAGCAGAAATGAGATAAAATAGTTCAAGTAAGAGAAATGAAAAAAAAAAAACTTTAAGACATTTCTCCAAACCAGTCTATTAGACATATTCTGATTTA
Organism: Chauna torquata; assembly: GCA_013399475.1. NCBI lineage: Eukaryota > Metazoa > Chordata > Aves > Anseriformes > Anhimidae > Chauna > Chauna torquata. The sequence continues at coordinate 14,686 of VXAL01012532.1, forward strand.
TCACAACCTGGTATGAGTGGAGATTAGCATCTTTTCTCTTTTTGTTCAGAAAGAAACATTCAGTAAGAGAGTGTAAGCACAGGTAAGAATGTCAAAAAGTAAAAACAAACCATATGGTTTACCGCACCACGCAAGCAAGTATTTGAGTCAGAATAGCACTACTTCACAAGAAGGCTTTCCTAGATTACTTTCTTTGCCAAATCTCTGTTCTTAGCACACAGGACTGCAGGGAAACATTTTCAGCTCCAGCCTTGTTTTCTCAAACTTGCAATTTCTATATTCAAGTTGTGGGCCAAGAATCCAGTATCAACCAATTCTCCAATACTGTAAAGAATATAGAATATAGAATTAGAATATAATGATGCTCACAGTAATGTCTAAAGCAAACTCCATCTCTGTTCTCCCCACTGCAGCACCAGCCTTCCCAGAAGGATGTCAAAGAGCTATTGAAGTAAAGGGCACCAAACCAGTTTCCCCACATTATTCTCTTAGTAGTGAGGTTTCATCCCATTCGTCAAAAACCATTACATAGTTTTGCATCTCATACGTAGGCAGAAAACTTGACTGCACAGATGCCAGTGTGTATCAGACCAGGTGTATTAACAAGACAGTAACTGATGATAACCTATGTTGGGATATTTAAACAACATAAACCAATTGGGCAGCCATAATAATTAAGGATGATGAGGACAAAATTGATATTCCAGACCACTTGCAGCTATCATAGTGATAAGGCTTAAAATAAGCAGTGAGATTCTAGTTTTAGACATTTTTCTGCATAGAAGATAAAGTTTGACACAATTACAAATAACAGACTTTCTTAAGCAGTCTTATGAGTAAAAATGGTATATTTGTTTGATAAAGTGGCACATTTTAATGCAATTATCAAATTATCTTGTCAATATGTAAAGCTCATTAGTTACTTCTTTCAGGTAAAGAAATAAAGATATAGGGATCAATGGTGGAATTTTTTCGTAAATCTTAGACTTCTTCCTCAGGAATATATCTACTTATCAAAAAAACTCTTAAAATAAGATCGGTGATTCAGATTTTAGGAGATATCTAGAGGTGTGGCAAGACTTGATCTTTCATATTCCTGTAAAGTACTGACTGATTTTAATGAACATTTAAATAGTCATTTTTATTTGTTTCTACATTAATGACTTAGGATCCCAAATATTTCTGTTACCTTTCTTATACTCCACTCCCATTCTACCCCAAAAACTTGGTTTTAAACAGGAAATCACAGAGAATAAACTTTAGGCTTTACTTTTGTCACTGCTTCTGGACTCTGCTCAGTTTGGACCAGTAAAAAACTTCCACATGCTATTTGTGTGCTATACAATGTACTGCAATACAAAAGTAAAAATTAAGATTCAAGTGCACATAGGATCCTACATGAGCTACATTAAAACTAAAAAATCTTTTGTCGTACGTTACTGAAGTGAATAATGCTCTTATTTTCAAATCCAACTCTTACTCATCCCTTCTTTAATTCTGAATGCCTTTTGAAAACTCCTGACCTCGAGTTACTGTGTTCCTCTTGATTCATAAGCTTTAAGTGTCATATTCCCCAAACCTTGCCCTTTCTGTTCTGAGCAATATTTTATCACTGCATTGCTTTAAAGTCAAATCCATAACAATTATGAAACAGGGAAGATACTGAAAATGTATTGAAACAAGAATATTTTTGAACTATATAACTATTTTCAATACTTTGACTAATGGCAACATGATTTTTTTATATGTTGCTTAAAAGCAATTTTATTTGGGACATAAACATGCAGATCATCAAAGCATAAGATGAACTATTTACCCATAGTCCTGAAGCAGTCTATCACAGATAGTTGTGTGCTTCTATGCACAACATCTTCTTATATCTGTGGTGAAACTGGGTCCAAATCCCTATTCTAAGCTGGCACCCTGGACAATGAGAATGGATTATAGGCCTAGTTGCATGAAACTAGGTATGCAAGGTATGCCAGACGTTCCTTACACTGGTATACATTTTTTTTTTTTTTTTAATGAGCAGGATTTGAAAGGCGGAACCCTAAACTGCTTTGAAATAACTATATTGATGTTAATGCAGTCATAAGGTAACTGGTAATCAAAACACACCATAGAATGCTGACAATGTATTTTTTCATTATAATGGATGGCTAGAGGATTTTTCTTTAAAATACTCACAAAAGGATGAGAAGTTTTCACCTCAAGAAGATTAGTTAAGGGCACATCAAGCCTTTATATACCATGAAAGATAAGAATAATTGCTACCGGAGAACAACTGTTGTTAGTCATTGGTATAGAAAAGTGCTGGCCTGATGTCTTTGAAAACCTGAACTATCGGCTTATCCATAAGAAACTCAGAACAGGGGCAGGAGCAATACAAAAATTCAGATCTCTGCACAATCTTTATGATAATTCTGATGAAGAAGGATTATCTTGTGGTTGCATTTGTGGAAGTCTGTGATGTGCAGATTTTCACAAAAACCTAAAATATAAATATTGCACTTACAGCTGTTCATGTTAAATATGCCTAACTACCAATGTATTTAGGAATGGAAACACCATGTAGATACACCCACTTCCGTGCACATAAGCAATGATATATAATGACTAATGCCAGCTTTATTTGTTCTTTGAACAACTCATTGAACCTTTACATATCAATTTCTTCATTTGCAATTGCATGTTTTTGCAGTTATTGGCATACATAAAAGTCTTTTCCTCTTTGAAGTGCATGAGTTCTTAAAGAATTTGAGTGCATACAATATAGCCATTTAGGAGAAGATGGGTAGAAGAGAAGGAAAAAGAGGGTTATGATGGCCCTTCTCCCTGAGGACTTCTGCAGTTTTAATTTTTTATTATGCATTTTTCTATGCAACTTGAAGTTTCTAGCAATTTTGTTTTAATTAAAATCAAATTAAATTTAATAAGATTTCACTAATGTTATAATTTAAATTTTAAATTACATTTATTTTTGATAAGCAGGGCAAGACAGTAAAAAGGAGCACTTAAGTGTCAATACACAACTTCCTCTCTCCCCTTAGACTCAAGATTGTAACCAGCTACATTTTCATGAAAGGAGGAATACGTTCAGAGTTACTCAGGAAGACTCCAGAAATAAAAAAATGTTCAAGTGCCTTCTGTCAACGTACAAGTCTAATCACTGCCAAGTCCTGCTTGTTCCAGTCACGTATTAATGGCCTCTGGGTAGCTGCCTAGGGAAGAACAAAGGAGATGACCATGTCACTGAAGTATCTGCCCACATATCTGTGCACCAGTATCTACTGGTGACAACATAGGAAACCACTAGCTGCTGGCTCTGTTGCTGAAGCAGGCCCAGCATTGCAGCCAAAAAGTCAATATTGTCAAGATCCAAGATGAGTATATTAAGTAGATGAATTAGCTTAGTTTCTAGAGTTGCTTTCCTCAGCCTGCATAAAATCTGGTTTGGGTACAGTAGATCACCTCTGAAAAGTCTCTTGTCATATGAACTGCAAGTACACTAAGCTATTAAAGACCCCCTTTTAAAGGTCACAGTGACCCTTTGATACTGAAGTTTCACTGCATACAAAAGTAAACATTTCCTACCCTCCTCCACCAGCCTTCTTACCCCTTCTCAAATGAAATCCCCTCTTTTTTATCTCTCCTCTGTTCACTGACAGTCGACATCATAAAAGATAGATGTGGAAACCTGCAGAACACACTAACCTTTCCTGCTGATATAGGAGACCTTTTAAAGGTTTGGCTGCAGTCTGTAGACTCTACCGCCAGATTTGTGCTATCGTCTTTATAGACAGATAACAAATTTCAAGCATCCAAACATCTGTAGTGAACAAATCTTGTTTTGTTGCAGAAAGGGACACCAGGGGACCCCCTCTAACTCCGCTATACACGTCACGCACTCAGGTCTTTAAAGTACTTATGATGTCTTTCCTGTTCTACTTCATTTTGTAACACTTCCTCAGCTGTGCAGGCTTGCGTGACACATAACTCAAACACACCTCTTAAGTTGGTCAGTAGGCCTTTATTCTGAAAACAGCAAGGACGTGGCAGGGTTTACTGTTTTTATATTACTGCTCTACATATGCATTTCTGCATCAGGAGCCATTGGATTGGATTTCAGTGTGGATCCAAGCACCACCACTCCAACAAAATTAATATGCTAGCTTATGAAACTAGCAAGTTGTTCAGTTTAAGAAGTCTCAGAACTCAGCTGGTGAGAAAACCGTATGGCATTACAACTTGCAAGGTAACTGGTCTGTTTCAGTTTCATTTTTGCAAAGAAAAAGGAGCAAATGCCAGTAGTGAAGTTCAAAGGATTGGCACTGGAAACAGGAACGGTTGAAAAGTTCACCATAATTGCTTTCAAATATTTCATATCCACAGGAGGAGAGACAGGATTTCTTTGGGAAAAAAAGCATTATAACACACTTGCAATTGGAAAGGAGAAACTTTAGATATCTACATCTTTGTTATGGCAGTATAAAATAAATCCATTCATAGTCTTAATTACATATGACTAACTTAAGTTAAATTTCCTACAATAATTGGGGCTATATTCATCTGATACTGAGCATTTATGTCAATACTAGAACTCTGCATTTGCAATGGTTTATGTAACTGGAGAAAAACAAAGACACAGGCATCCCTGTTATCTAATATGTTACAGAACTTTTTTCTCCCCCCATGAAAGATAACAACCCAAATAGGTATTATAAGTAATGTCTTTTCTTTTTATAGGAACAGTCTTTTTGTGTTCTCTTAATTTTTTACAGGAATTTAATAGTTTCTCACCATTCCTCCCTGACAGCAAAAATCTTTGCTATAGTTACAAGGTTATTGTGTCCTTAATGAAATTACCTGGGCTGAATTTGACATTGCAAAGAACTTTCAGCCTTATTTCAAACAAAACCTAAGGAGACAAAGAATTCAACGTTTATGAAATCTAGGATGTGTCAGAGAAATGCATGCCATTAAATAAGATTGTTCACTATCATTTTGTTTTATCTTAGTTTTACTTAGAAATACCAGATGTGAAGCATAAAGCTGATCTCCATCCCTGTGCTGCAAACTCCCTCAGATTGGGGTGGGAAAGAAATAGAAGTAGCGGCACATACAAGTATATGCGTATGCCACTTATCTCTGAATGTCTGCTTCCTTCCTTCAGATCAACTACCCAAGTTGTAGCAGAATATTTTTGTACAGTTAGTGCAATACTGAAAAGTTTCTCTCATTTGCATGTCTTTGGCCACTTTTTTTTCCAGCATATGAAGTCAGATCATTATCATATAGTTTTGAGCTTCTCAGCAGTAAGGAGAGAAAAAAAAAATACAATTTTCTCTGCTGGGAGACCAAGGAGGCAGAGGGAACAGATGTAGCAGCAAAATGGAGAATAGTTGCTTTAGGGCTATGTCTTTCTGGCTTTGCTATGGAAAGGCCTCATACAAATAAAGTGATTAGCTCACACTATAGATCATCTGGAAGAAAAAAAAAAACAGCTTCTTTAGCAAAAGCTAACTTGAGGAAGGACTGCTTTTGGAGACACTCGTTCATGCACCAGTCTTCCACAAGTAGGAAAAGCAAGAAGTATAGGACAAAAAGCAGTTGCATTTCTCAGATGCACACAAAAAATTAAACCAACAGGTTGCATTAAGTTCTAGCAAGCGAGCTACAGGACACCCACAGCTGCAGCAACAACACAGAAATGTGATGCAAGTTGGTAACAACTGTGGGAAAATCTGTCTAGCAGAGGCTGTAATTTCATTCTTGCACAGCAAAGTAAGAAAAACTCTAGTCAGTTATCACTTTGAAGTGACTATACAAGCAACTATATTTCCTTACAAGATGTGTATTGAGAACAGATGTTGTTCAATCCAAAGCTCATATATCAGCATGGGTAACGGGTCAATTTTATGTTCATTTTTAAAGTGCATAGGATTTACTTTAGTGTAGTAGTGATGAGAGATGCGGTACCACCAGCTATAGAGCAGAAAAGGCTGAAATACTTCTTTTAAAAATGCCAGACAAGTGGAAATTGTCTAAATTGTGTTTGATGTCCATCATTAGTACAACAAAACTACAGGTCACTTGCAGTACTAATCACCATGTGAAAACAAACAGTCTTGTTCTTTAGGACTTAAGACCTTTATCCCATTTCAACATGGCTATGTAGTTACCTCCTCAGATTATAATTTATAATGTTAATGCACGTGTTTGGCTGCTCAAATTTTTTCATTTTTTTATTATTATTTATTTTCAAAGAAGGAATATACTGCTTTTTAATATAGGAAGGGGCAGTGTTGTGCCAAGTCTCTCTGGAACTATCATCAGTGCATTTTCTGGAAAGACTGATCTGCTAAGAGTGGTCTCTGCCACTGGATCAGCGTAGGGTTGTGACCCCTAAGACTATGACTTGCATCAGAGGGAAGTAAGCACATTGCATCCAAGACTCCCAAATTCCATTGTGCATGAAGTAAACAAATCCTGAAGAAATATTTATGTCAACCCTTAGTTACATTGCAAAATTTAATTTCATCTAATTTAATTATGGCTAAAGAAATTAAATAGCTTTCAGAGCTGGTTTGTCACAAGCTTCTTTGTTTGGTGGCTTAGGAGTTCTGAGGCATAAGAGTACCCTCCATGAATCCATGAGAAACCTTTTTCCACCACCACCACCTCCCAACAGAACAGCAGAAACAAGAGACACAAATAACCAGAGGGAATCCCTACTTGGAGTCACTTCCTTTTCAGAAAGTATTTGTTGTGGTTTATTGGTCATTTTCTAGACTTAAAAGATACACGAAGGTAACTGTAATATTTAATAAATAAATCCTCAATACCTTGAAGTAAGTACACTCCCCATATTGTGAATAGTACTCTATGCTGTAATGAAAAATTTTAAAGGATATGTTGCAAAATTTTAGAATACATTTTAAGATGGGCTTTAACAATTTACAAAAGAAGTGTAAACTATTTTGCATATATTACAACCAGGAAGAAGTTATTTTGCTCACTGGAAGAGAAATGAGGAAAAGAGACTTTTGTCTTCATTTTAAGTTTTGTTTCCTGATACAACAATAAGTAGTACCATAATAGAAGCATTTAATGGCACTATTAACTCAACCACCTAAAATCAGAATCTATATTAATTACATTCATTATACTTAATTGAACATAATCACCTAACCTAAGAATTCATTGTATACTAATTAATAAAACAGCATGTCTTCTGGATCAGAAATGCATTAATTTATTTCTTTTGAAGATATTTATGGGACAAATAAAATTCATAACTTTCATCATTAATATATTTGGACAGATCCAACTTTTTAATCAAAGTGACTGTTCAGGGCAATGGATTTCTTTCTTAAGTGAAGTTGAAATTTCATGCAAATTTTGCGTATCTAATGTGTTGGTTTTTTTCTCTTGTGACATCTGAGGAGAAAGGCATGAATCACAGCAAGGTCATTTTCACAAAAACATTGCAAGAAATCACAGAAGTAGTCTAAAAATTGCCATCCATCTACATTATGAGCAATTTTCAGTAACTCTACATTTTCATATAGTGGCTTTCAAGTATATAATGTCATCTCCTTAAGTAGGTAAAGAGCAAAGCCCTTATAAGGCAGGTCAGAAGCCTGGAGAGATTCAATGGACCATTCCAAAAAAAAGAATAAAAGCATAAACTGCTCTCTCTTCCAGCAGTGAACTCACGATATCATGAACTGATCACTTGGGCTGAATCACTAGAACAGTCACTAATTCACCTCTGTTCCCAGTCACAAAATGGCCAGATGAAAAAAGAAAAGCTTCATGCCTAAATTCGCATGAATACTGAATAAAGCAGTCTACAGCCTTGCACCTGAAAATCCCCGCTTGACTGTTTACTTTGAAAGAAATCCTAACTATAAGCATCTTAGCCTTTGATAGCAAATATCTTAGGCACCTGTAGGGTTTGGGAGTTTTTTCTTGTTGTTGTTTTGCTTTGTTTTTACATATGGCCAGAAGTGCCTTCTCTTTCCATATCTGAGCTGGCTGACATCTGTTGTTCTGTTCAGGCACGAACCATGCATAATTTCTCCACCTCACTCATGAGAAGCTTGATTTGATAGATATTTCATCCCCAATTTTCTTTCAGTAAGGATATAGCTGAGCAAACCTGAGGAATGATTTCATCCTGACTTCATTTCATTCCTCACCCCGTGCCTGGGAAGATCATGGAACAGATCCTCCTGGAAGCAATGTCGAGGCATATGCAAGACAAGGAGGTGATCCGAGACAGCAAGCATGCCTTCACCAAGGGCAAATCATGCCTGACCAATCTGGTGACCTTCTATGATGGAGTGACTGCATCAGTTGATAAGGGAAGACCAACTGATGTCATCTACCCGGACTTCTGTAAGGCTTTTGACATGGTCCCACATGACATCCTGATCTCCAAATTGGAGAGACATGGATTTGATGGGTGGACCATTTAGTGGATAAGGAATTGGCTCGAAGGCCACACCCAGAGGGCTGTGGTCAATGGGTCTGTGTCCAGGTGGAGGCTGGTGTCCCTCAGGGGTCTGTCTTGGGACCAGTACTGTTTAATATCTATCAATGACATAGACTGTAGGATTGAGTGCACTGTCAGCAAGTTTGCAGATGACACCAAGATGAGTGGTGCAGTTGATAAAACAGAAGGAAGAGATGGCATCTAAAGGGACCTGAAAAAGATTGGGAAGTGGGCCCATGTGAACCTAATGAGGTTCAACAAGTCCAAGGTGCTGCACCTGGGTCAGGGCAATCCCTGACATGAGTACAGACTGGGATCTGAGACTCCCTGAGAGCAGCCCTGCAGAGAAGGACTTGGGGGTTCTGGGGTATGAGAAGCTCGACATGAGCCAGCAGTGTGCACTCGCAGCCCAGAAGGCCAACTGCATCCTGGGCTGCATCAACAGAGGCGTGGGCAGCAGGTCTAGGGAGGTGATTGTCCCTGTCTACTCTGGCCTTGCAAGGCCTCACTTGGAGCACTGCATCCAGGTCTGGGGCCCCTAGCACAAGAATGATGTGGACCTGTTGGAGGGGGTCCAGAGGAGGGCCATGAGGATGGTCAGAGGGCTGGAGCACCTCTCCTATAAAGACAGGCGGGGAGAGAGCTGGGGATGTTCAGCCTGAAGAAGAGAAGGCTCCAGGGAGACCTCACTGCAGCCTTTCAGTACTTAAAGGGGCCTTATAGAAAAGACAGAGAACAACTTTTTACTCAGGTAGATAATGATAGGACAAGGGGGAATGGTTTAAAACTAAAAGAGGGTAGATTAGATGTTAGGAGGAAATTCTTTACTCAGGGGGTAGTGAGGCACTAGTACAAGCTGCCCAGAGAAGCTGTGGATCCCTGGAGGTGTTCAAGACCACGTTGGATCAGGCCCTGTGCAACCTGATCTAGTGGGTAGCATCCCTGCCCACGGCAGAGGGGTTGGAACTAGGTGATCTTTAAAGTTCCTTCCAAGCCATTCTATGATATGCTTCTGACATTGTAGAACCAAGATTATCCTCCTCTAATAGAAGAGACTGAAATTAGGATGACTTCCCAGTCTGAGGGTCATCTTTAAACTGAACAATTGGTGTCTAAGATAGAATTATTCTCTAGCCCTCTTATTAAAGCTGTTATAATGTTTAATAATAATTAAAGAAGCAATGGGCTGGAGGGAGAAAGCTCTAACCATGTTGTCATTTGGTAGCTATGTAGGTCTCCATTCTAAGGAATGTATTTCATTTATTGAAATTATTCAGTGTGAATATTAATAAGCAATCTTTGAAGAAGGAAATGGAGGGACCAGGCCTACACTTAAACAAGACATTTCCCTGGGAAAGGAGAGTAATGCCCGTTTGGCCCAATTAATCTTTGATGTTGCTCCACTGTTCATAACAAAGTTAACTTCAAGAGCTAGAAAATACCACAGACTACCTCAGCAAAATAGTTTAGAGTACTCCTCTAAAGACAGAGAGAGGAAAAAACAAAAAGCAAACTCCTCTCATGAAGAAATTTGCACCTTGATTTCACATCTTATGTAAGCATACTAACCGGTGATCTATGTTTGATGAGCTATGCAGGGGGAAGGATGAATAAGAGAAAAGGGAGCATATGCTTGCATTCTTGAATCTCTCAATCCAGTGAGGAAACAAAACCAAGCCTGGTTTGTGGAGCACACGGTAAAAGCACATCTTCTAGAAGAACCCGGAAAGTGGATCTAAATTTCAACCTTACCCAAGTTTAAAGATCTGTTCCCAGCCTTGGCATTTCCCTCGGGGAAGTTCAGCAATATGCTGTCTACATGACATGCACCGACCCAGTATTGCAACAAGAGACATCCAGCTTTTCACATGTACCATGTAAGAAGTCTAGATGTTTAACATATTTCCAAATCTTGCACTGGAAACTGACTGCCTAAACCAGTAGCTGTTCAAAACGTATTAGAAAGAAAACCTTTCCATGACTACTACCGTCCCCTGAAATTATTCAGCATGCTTTCTGAACTTGAATTGGTGGCTTACTTGATGGACTATTTCTGCGTGTGATGACCAAACGCACCTTTCTTTGTTTCAGTATATTCAGTATGACTCAAGTTCTCTCACTGGGAAGCTGGACAAGCTACATGTGAAGCAATAAATAAGTCCACATGGTTTTATAAAAACTACATTAGTACAAAAGGGTAGGATTGCATGGTAACAGCCTTAAGCTAAAAGAGGGTAAATTTAGACTAAATATAAGGAAGGAATTCTTTACTCAGAGGGTGGTGAGGCACTGGAACAGGCTGCCCAGAGAAGCTGTGGATGCCCCATCCCTGGAGGGGTTCAAGACCAGGTTGGATGGGGCTTTGGGCAACCTGATCTAGTGGAAGGTGTCCATGCCCATTGCAGGGTGGTTGAAACTAGATGATCTTTGAGGTCCCTTCCAACCCAAACCATTCTATGATTTTATGGTAGAGGCAGGAACAAAGTTCAGTGGTTCTGTTTCCCAGCTCTGAATTTATTTAATCAAATTACACACACTTTGAAGGTGTTTTTTTTTCCTTCCTTCTTCTCTAATGGAAGTGACTGAGCAAAAGTTGTATTTTATTCACATCTAGGTAATTAGAAGACTTGGTATTAGCATCATTTAAAAGAAAACTCATCCGTTCCAGCTTCCTTTAAGCTTCAACAACACATTTTAACTGAACAAACTTCTGGATTGTGTAATTCATCCAATACACTAATATGCTACATCCTTCTTGAAAAAGATAATGTTCTCATGAGTCTCCCTCCATCCTTCTGCCCCCCTTTTCTCTCTCAAGCTGTTTCTTTAGCAGATCTTTGCAGCCCTCTCTTAGCCTTTTCTCCCTCTTTGAACAAATTGGTGGGAATCATCTCACCCAGCTTCATCCAGGTTGTCCATGAGTCTTTGAACTGCCTGTTTACTAAATACCTGCTCTCACATACAGTAGAAATGGACAACACAAACCTTGATTCCTTCACCTACATTTACAGAGCAAACGTGTATGTATACACAGCCACATGCACCTCGTGACTGAAATCTACATAAACTAGATTTCAGATCAAACACGTGACCCTCTTTCCCCTCTATCCCCTCCCACTCCTTCCCACAGTTTGAGCTTCTGATCAAGATAAAACTCAGATCTCCCACTGAATGAGCCAAAAATCTTGCACAGACAGCATATCAACTTTCAATATGTACAAGATCCAAATTATAGCTTATTCTGAACTCCAATTTCTATTCTGGATCTTAATACCATTTTCTTAGTCTGTAATTAGCAATATTATTCTAATACTTTATTAATAACTAGTGCTACAAACTAAGCTACTGTAGTTTAAATTAAATTATCTTCCAGATCCAGTAAAACGAGCAGTGTAAAACACATGCATTTCCTAGCTACAGACAGTATGTCATTGTATGCAATTGTTAATTTCACAAACAGATGAAGTTTGACTGCTCAGTTATTAAATAAGTGATTATAGTTATTAATGTATTAAGCAACCTCAAAAAAAATAAAATTTAAGTCGTATACATGAATCACTGATTCAGGAGCTCCTACTCTTTACCAGGACATGCGCTCCAAGTCACACCCAGTGCTATGCCTGTTCTTTCCTGCCTCTGCAGCACAAGTCTCCGGGGGAAGACTCTTATCTTCTTGACATTAGTAACTGCACAACATTGCACAATCTGCAACCTTACACAATGAATGTTACAAATCTCTTCCTGCAAGTGACTCCAATGTAGTTTTAGCTTTATTAAAAACAGTCCTGTTACCAAACTACTTGATGCAATGGGTCTCAGTAATGCAACAGGATTTCTTTAGAAGGACTTTGAACAGGAATCCAAGGCTGGAGATATATTCCTGCCCTGAAAAAGATATATATTTACGTACTTGTGATTCTTACAGTCCCACATCACAAGGCATTATTACTCAGTTTTGTTTCTGTCATTAGCTTATTTACTAGAAAGACGTTGTCTTCCTTAAAGTTATTAGAGGGGAGAGAAAAATACTTATAAATAAAAGAATTTATTCAGAAACATTTGTGAAAATGAAGTTACCAGGTAGACTTGTGGATGGTGTGGGCTGTATTTGCTGTGGAGAGGAACAGAACTGGGGTAAGTTGAAAGTTGCTTAGCTAGTTATAAATGTAAATATAAGACATGGCTGTTGTATGTATTCTGAAACCAAGGGAAAAGTTTAATTTAGAGCTGAGTGGAGAAACTAGTTTCTCAGCATTGTTTCTCAGAAGCCCAGAGGAAAATTTTAAAATGTAACCCAAAACAGTTTTGTTTCCTGTCCCCACCACCATCTTAAAGAAAATACTCCCAAGGCCAACTCATCTTTTAAAGAATGCTTTCAAATAAGACATTTGCTATTAGAGTGTGGCATCATTAATTTTTCTAGAGCGCACTGTCAGCATGAGAGCCAGTACAAATATGGAACTCGTGCTTGTGTGTAACCCAGGATAGAGTTTGCCTTTAGCATTTTTCCCATTTGTGACAAGCAGAAAAGTAATTATCAAACTAGTTGATGCAGAAGCCTGAGGCTATAGTAACTAGTTAAGCCAATTTAAATTTCACTATTTTTGCCAATATGTAGTTGGTTTTATTTTTATGATTAAACTGGTTGGTTTTTAAGCTCTCAGCCTGGATGTGTTACATCAGAATTCCTTTTATGCAACAAAATGCCATCCAAAAAAAAAGAAAAAAATCATTGAGCATTCCAGTTTTTCTTCTCTCTGGAAAAAGAGTCATTACATGTGGAAAAAGTATTCTTAAATGGTCTTCAATTATTAAAAAAAATACTGAGTTTAGAGCAAGTTTTTGAATCCATCACTAACTTTTATATTCTTTTCCTCTTCTTATTTCATGTAGCCAAGGGAGAAGAGCCAGTCTCTTCTAGGATCTGTGACTGGGCTAGAAAAGTAACAGGAGTTTCTGCTCCAGCAGGTGCTTTTTTTTCCCCCTCTAATTCAACCCCTTTCCCTGTCCTTTTACCTTCCCCCCCTCCCCCCCAGCTTTATTGAAATCTCTTTATTTGGCAGGCTTACATCACATTACCCCACCCGTCATCTCTTTCAGCTGAGGAACTCTGCTATTCCATAGTTTTACAGTTTATTGTTGTCCTTCTCTGAACCTATTCCAGAGGCAATATTTCCTTTTAAAAGGACAGGAACCAGTGCTACATACGGGATTCAACAAGATGCAAGCAAAACATGGATTAATACATGATGTTCTGTTTTGTTCTCTATTTCTTTCTTAACAATTCTAAACAGTCTGACTTCTTTTTGGATTATTACTGAGCTGGGGGGTTTTCACAGAACTATTTATCACAAACTCTGAAACTCACTTTTTGTGATAGTGATGCTTCATCCTCAGCAATAGCATCAGCATGCAGAGCAAGGGGAGCAGCAGGGCAGTGGAAGAGAAATCTAAAGACTTATTTTGAGAGCTATACCCCAGGGCTGACTTCTCAGTTTATGAAGCTATACATTAAGAATTCAAAATTTGTGTTCATTCTCTATGAGCAAAAGCAGGACTAAAACTGTCAGCAAAAAGGAAGAGTAATGAAGCAAGTCAACAAAGAAAAATGAGAATACAACATCAGGAGTGACTAATGCAGCGCAGAATATTTCAGAAACCACTGAAACCTAAGGGCTCCTAGGTCACCCACATCCCAGGCGAGCACCACTCCCCATCCCTGCAAATTGCATCCGCTACTGAGGAGCTACAGCTGAACCAGACTTGCTGGTTAGTGCTGTCTGCAAAATCTCTCTTTGGCAAGGAAAGCCAACACCACACCTCTATAATGTTTTGTGTACTTACCCACTCTCACTCTGCCCATGTGCTGAGCTGAGGTGCAAGCCAACAGGACTCCCAACATCTGGCTAGTGATAGTGAATTACTTCACTTGAGCTTTAAAGGCCTCCTCTCAGCAGGACTTATGATCTGAGCACAACACCATGCTAACTGCAGTGACATAGCTGCCTATTCATAGTTCCCTAGAGGGCAAGAAACTGCAGGCTTCTGCTAGCAGACTTCAGCATAAGACAGACCATGAGGACATGTCTTTTTTAAATGAGAAGAACTGCTCGTTGGTGGACTGAGCAAAGCTGGATGCTAGCCCCTACTTGTTCTTTGCCTTTGGGCAAGTCAGCTAGCATCTTTCCCAAATTAACTATAAGCACAGGGAAGAGATGAAGAGGAGCAACTCCTCCAAATGAAACTTAGCTACCAAAAAACTGCAGTCTGCACCACAGCCCCCTTGATCCTTGAAGCACATGAGAGTAGCAGCATGCAGACCAGACCAAGCTACTTGTTATAAGACTTTTCTGGGATGTTTAACAGAATCTTATGCAAGACCAAAGCACTTGAGAAGTGCAGTGAAATTGTAAGTTTAGCTTTTACTTTGAGAAAGATTATTTACATTCATGAGGCCACACATCCTGCAGTCAAACTGTTGAAATGCCAAAAGAAATCAAAGGGAATACCACAAATTTGACATTTCGGATGCTTTCTGTCCAAAAGGCAAATAATTTTCCACCAATCCTTTCCAGGGGCATTGAGTGAATAAACAGGAGTACTTCTGAAGTTGTGTACCTAGAAGCGTAAAAGATGACGCTCCTTGTTCTTTTGCTGTCCAAGCAAGATACCACGTAACGCAGGAGTGAGACTCTGCCAGAGCTAAGTCCATTCTGGTGTGATGACGTCCATTGCTGCAGCAGACACTGCCGAACCCAGAGGATGATGTATAAAGAGACTTCCTAAATTTGCTTAGCAAGAAAGGAAATGGATAAAACATAGGAGAGGATGTTGCACTGGAAGACTATTAGATTTTTTTCTATAAACAAGAATGGGCTGTGTTTACCATCAGTTTGACTACCCGAGTCCAAATCTTATGGATCCTCAGCTGACCATAGTGACTAAGCATCCTGTTCAAGCATTACCTGTGTTATCACTAGCTTTGTTTGACACTTTCTAATGTTTTGTCAACCAGCCTCAATTGCTACAAATGGTTGCCAATCAATAAAGGTGATTCTTTAACTTCTAGGTTTGCCTGAAATGCAAGTTTTTTTCTAAATCTAAATGAAGCATTTCAAAGTTTAAAGTGTGCATTAATTCAGGACTTCCCAAGTTACCAGCTTAATCTAATTCACAATACGAGATAAGATACTCATCAGGTATTTAGACGAGAAACTGACACCAAANACCAATGAATCCCCAGCTGAACACTCAACCAAAGTCTCCCTATGCCAGAAAACAGCACAAGTGTATCCAGAGTCTGACAAAAAACAATCATGTAAGACATAAGCATTATCTGTTGCAGTCATTTTTCTTGGATCTTCAAGAGAAGATGACAGACAAGATCATTTCCTTTCCAGGTTGTCAACAGACTTTACAATGCATAATACAGAAAGTTTAAAAAAAACTACTATTTGAAAAGAAGCTGGTATTGTTAACAGGAAACAAAGGAACACACCGCCAAAAGAACATACCTGGTCTTCATGACCATTCAGCAAGGCAAAAATCTGTATCCAGTTAATGGAACTACCAAGATTTTATACTTGTTAGTAAAGTACAAAACATGAGACAGTTTCATGTTTTCTAGCACATGAGGTAATTTAGCTCACATACTTTGCTGTTGCTTTGTCACCAAACCAGCACAAAACTTATTTCCACTATGACAAATGATCAAGCATAGATAATAATTCAGTTCCACATCACATTTGATAAGGTTGACAGCTTCAGAAGGGGGAAAATCTGTAACTGCTTATTTGGCCAGATTGTTATGAAATGATTTGGGCATTTGCTGCCCAGCAGGGGATGCCTTTTATCAGGAGGGAGCTCAGCGGACAGGAAAGCTCTGCTTTGAACCTGCAGATCTTGAGTTTCAATCCTCTTTTGTAGTATGGGTCATACTGAGACAGACCTCTCTTTGAAACTTGTTCCACACTGTTGGAACTGTTACTGCAAGTATATTTGCTCACATACATTATTAATATCAACCCCATGTGTCATCCCCCTTCTAACCTTCAGTCCAGCTATTTGAATTTCATTAGGCTATGACCAGAGTAGCTGAAACTCAGAACTCTTACCCTGTTATTAAAGATTTACATTATATTGTAAGATATAAAGTTTACAAACTATGGGTTTTTAAATGGGAGGAGAAAAGTAAAATGTTCTTCTCCAGTAAGGATATAATGTAATGTTCCTCAAATACTGTTTTCTTCTTATATTCTAAAAATAGTGTCTTTGAAAAAGAAAGATTTCTTCAGAAGGTTGTGGTTCTAAGAAAAATTTCCCCACTGCAGAGGTGTTCCTTTGGGAAAAACTACAGCAGTCAACAGCAAGAATTCACAACAGCTAAAGGGTTTTTAACCTTGTGAAACAAAGGCATGAAGACCAAATATGACATCCAGCCTAGGTGATCACTTCTTGCTCTTTTCTTCTTCCAAGAAACTTGGGAGATGCAAGATCCGAGTAATGACCACGTGCAGTAGCAGAATATGCAGCTTTTTTTTTTTTTTTTTTTTTTTTAAGTTTCAAAATAATGCCTCAGCCATAGTCCAAAAAAATCTCCTAAAACTAAGTTTGGCTTAAGGTTAGCATTCCAGGATTATTTTCCCCCACACACACACTAGATAAAAGCTCATATCAAACTTTTGTGTACAGGTAATTCCATATTCACAGCCACACAGGCTACTAGGCTCCACAAAAGACTTTTTTTCCAGTTCCAAACTCTTTTTTCAGTTTTCATACTTTCACCCTCTGAAAGGTCCTTATTTGACAGTAGTAAATTACATCATTAAAGTTTTTGATTAACTTCCCTGGATATTAGGAAAAAAACAAGTGGTTAGTCTTTCTGTTAATCACAGGCCCTCTTTATACTTGATTTTAACAACACAGTAATTCTCCAGTAGTTTCCTTAGTGGCTGTTTGCTTTCTCTTTTATCATTCACATTCATGTACTGTCTGGTGCACTAGCTGTCCTTGACATTCCCTTATTAGGTTTACAAATAATCATTAATTTGTTTTGTGTTCTGCCTCCTGTTTCAGTGATATATAGGCATGTCATTACCTTTCTAAAGCATATTCATTATTTTTCCTCTTCAAAAAAGCTCACTACTTTTCATGGAGGGTTCAAGGCAATTTGCATGGCACACAAATGTATTGTTTAGTGCACCTTCACCGAACTTACGCTGTCTCTATTCTTTAGATTTGATAATTAATGGACTTGTGATCTGAAGTCTCTTTCACTGTTTGATTGCTCTTTCTCCTTGTCTGTTTGAAGCACACTTCACTATAATGAACAGAATATTAAACCTGGACTCAGTCTTGATTGCTATTCCTCATTTGGTTCCAGACATTTGTTTTACACTTTTCTATCACCATCTTCTTCCCACCATAGAGGAAGCAAGGTATTCACAAGGTTTTGTGTGGTGGTTTTTGTTTGTTTGTTTTTGTTTTGTTTTTTGTTTTTGTTGGTGGGGTTTTTTTTTTTTTTGAGGGACAATCTCTTATCCTGGCTTTGCATGCCAGCACCTGGCACAGACTTCAGGAATTCGTCGAGGCCTGTAGGCACTATTAAAGTCTACTTTTTTCTGTTTCTACTTTTTCCACATAGACTATTTCTGTTAGTTGAGCTCAAGTTTTGAAGCAAAGTTCTTTGAAACAAAGAGGCTGCACCACATCATGGTTTGAGCTCAGCATTCACACTAGCAAATGCTGTATTAGTAACAGTAATTTTCTAGAAGCTTTGCAACATACTAGAAAGTGCTAATGCTGATTTGATATATCAGATGTCCTTAAAATTCTCATTTACATCCTAAAGTCACCCTCAGACACGTGTTTCTTCTATCCTGAATAAGATAGCTTAGATGCATGAAAGCAGACAGCTTACTTAGTACCTCAGCACTCTGCTTCAGCTGACCATTAAGGGGACAGGTATCAGCAAGTCACCTAAAATTTAAATCTCTAAGTGAAAAACATGCTTTTCATTATACTTTTTTTCCCCAGCAGTTTTGGTAACCTAGTTTATATAACATTGTTCTTCTCACTGCTTTAGAAAATCCATCAACATCCTAGCTAAACGTGTTAAAAATATAGTCTTTATAAAAGAGCTAGAACACCAAACCACTTCAAAATTTCACTCATTTCTGATATTTGGGTGCTATACCTACAAGACTAACAAAACTTCAATAGCCAAAAAAAAGAGAGATAGCTATGACATGATTCTCAAATTGCCAAGAATCTCTTGGCAATGATGAGAAGAACAAAGATGAGGAGAGATGAGCCTGTAGTCATTTTCAGCAGAGTTTGAAACTAAGTAATTTTGGAATCAAAGACCTATTTGTTTGCAGCATCAGTTGAATTTGTAATTACAAAAGAACTGAAAAGGCACTAATTGATTTGGGACTGGTGGAGCCCATCCCTTCTGCAAGAATACCATGTGTTTTCTGTGGCTGACAAAATTAAAAGCTTATTATGGACTTACTCAATACTTTAAAGCATTTTTTTTTTTAATAAAGGATCCATGAAAAAAAAATCAGATTTTTATAGAAAGTGGTGTAGAGGACAGCTTGTCCAAAGTTGGGTCCCACAAAAGTCTGCAAATGTCAGCCTCATGAAATAATCCTATTGAAGCCTGTACAAAATTAGAGGCCACATGTCACACAGGCGGCTCTTCAGGATGGCTTTTTCTAGTATCTGTGGAGAACAAAGAACATAGACCAGAACTAAATAATTGCGGCTGAGCTCTCAGAAATGACAGTCAGGCATGTTATTTAATACACTGTTGTAGTGGCTGAACTGTTCCTGGCTGCCCAGTGCCCACCAAGCTGTTCTCTGACTCCCCCTCCTCAGCAAGCTGGGAGAAAATATGAGGAAAAAAGCTTGTGGGTTGAGATAGGGACATGGAGATCCCTCATCAATACCAGCAAAAAGACTTGACTAGAAAATTAATTTGTCTGTTAGGGTGGGATAGTAAGAAATGAAAACAAAACCCAAAACCCCTTCACTCCTCACTTTCTTCCCAGGCTCAGCTTCACTCCTGACTCTTCCAACCTCCTTCCCAAGCAGCACAGGGGGATGGGGAATGGGGGGTTGAGGTCAGTCCATAACATTTCACCTCTGCTGCTCCTTCCTCCTCACAATTTTCCCCTGCTCCAGCCCGGGTCCCCCACGGGCTGTTTGTTCTGGTCTCCGCAGCCATGGCCTCTTCTCACAGGGACCACCCCTGCAGCCCCCCTGCTACCAAAGCCTTGCCACCTGAGCCCAACACAATGGTCCAGCTCGATGCTGGAATTGAACAATTATCCACTTCACCTTTTAGGATAGGTGTGTTCACAGTAGGTGCTGTCACTATCCTGGAAACACCAATTGTTATAGCATAAGACAAGCACTAAGGCTTTAAAAGAAACAGAGACCAAGACCCAAGGCAGATCACCCTCTCAGTAACTTCAGAACAACAGAAGCCAGGTGCCTTCAAGACCGGCACATTAAAGAGAAAACAATTACAGCAAGATTAATGTGACATACTGGGGAATCAATATGTATCCAGATCTCCTCTCATGTTCTACCTTATAGAAAACAATAACAAAAGTCTGTTGCAACATGTTGCATTTCTTTCTCATGCATACTGAACTAGGACTAAGAGAGGTGCCTTGTTCTGCCAGTAGAACCCCATCATCAGTTATTTATTCAGGCAAAGAAATCATTAGACTTTATTCAACAAAAGCAATGATCTCTGTCCTATACTAGGAGCTTTGTAAATCTACCTGATCTGTGCTGAATCTTATTTCTCTTCATATTACATTGTAAGGAGCCAGCCTTTATTTTGCTCTGAACCTTGTGTCAACATCTGTACACGAGCAAATTGGGTATAAAATGTAATCACACCAAAAATGATAGTGTCTCCCACCTGCTCTGCGAGGATTATGGTGTGTCTAAGGCAGCTGGGGAATCTGGTCCACCGTGTCTTGTGGCAGCTTTTTCCAACATAATCCAATTAAAGTGAGCCTTGTGCTGTCCTCCATGCAATGTGCTAGAACTGTAATGTCAAAATTAGGGAGCTAAAAGGGATTTATTTCTAAAGTGTGTTTCAATTGCTAACAGTGGAGCTGAATGAACCACAACTTCCATATTTTCCTAGAAATAAATTGTTGAAAAATATTAGTTATCGCACTTTCTTGGAAGTAATGTTTTACAGTGACAGATTTCATTTGCCCCCAGTATATTGTATTTGTAAAAATGACAAGAACAAGTAGCAGCATATAGGATATTCACAACATTTTACTAGGGAACTATATTTGCAATATGTTTTCCAGGGTCTTTCTAATAGGTCTCTGTATTTAGGGGTTCATAACTCCAGGATAAATTCCATTTCAACTGGAACTTGGAAAACAGATTCTCCACTTAAGAATTTGTTTTTGGTTTTGTTTTGTTTTAAATGTGAGTCTCAAGAAAAAAAGCCATTATATTAGGAATGCATATGCATAGCTTATTACAGAAATCACATTAAAACTGGAGAGATGAAACTCATTGTCTCTGTATATACCAATGGGAATTCTGTAAGCTTTAGAACTAGAATGCTTTCATTAAGAAATAAAAGATATACAGAAAGAATACTTCATCCTTCCTGAAGGAGGAAATTATTGGTGTAAGCTTTAAGGGAAGAATGGAAGGCTTTCAAAAGGTAAATTAACATCTCCATTCCTTTCTTTGAGTTAGCCAGGTCATAACTATTTGTACCTTTGTTAATAACTGGGAATGATGTCTGCAATGGATTGCATGCAAGTGAGATAATCAAGAATGAGGGTAGGTATATTTGATGAAAATTTGAAATGAGGTCTAAAAGGTAGACTCAATCTACAGAAGATTCATAAGCAGAAAAGAAGTCTCACTCATTAAATAGGTTTTTCTATAAATACCAGAAAAGTGACTTACAGAACAAAATACAATAGTGCTGTGCATTAACGTAATTAATACTTAAGTAGGACTAACAAAAAGGAAAAATAGAAGTCAACATATAGTCGAACACAAGTTTCAGCTACTTCAAAAATTTGTTTTGGTTTATCTGGTAAGACTTACTCCCACAGTGCAGCGAGTGTCAAAAAACAAATGACTAGGTTTCCCCACAGTGTTTCAACAGAATCAAGATCTGTTAACTGCCTGCACACCAATATTCTTTTGCGACGACCCCTTTAAATCTCAAGGCTAAAGGCACACTCAAATGAAGTACATCATCAAGTACCAAACAATTTAAAAGGTCATGAAGAAAGTTATGCTCGAGCAGTGTTATAACAAATAAGCAAACCAAACAAGCAATAGCTCACCCACTTCCCCTTTCTGCCTCACTTAGCACCATCCCTCCTTTGACACACTGGGGTTTGAAGCCTCAGATAATAAAAGCTGTCATGTGTTTATTAAGGTCACAAACATACAACATCTGAATGATCTTGATATCCTTGGTATGACTCCTGAACTATATAAACTAGCCACACTTGTCTTTTTGACAGCATCAATAGTACGCATTTTATAACAGTGGCAATGCTTGCACCCTTCCTAAATGTTTTAGAGATAAAATGTGGAATTCAAACCTCTTCCATATTCATTTAACTGCATCACATCTTACTTAAGACCTCAAGCATCGTACCCTAGATTATTTATTCACCAAGTCACTAAGTATAACCTACATACTTAGAGGCTTCTAAGTGTAACCTATTGCAGCTTTGTGAATCTAATTCAGATAAGCTTTTATGCATGACAAACATTAATCAACTTCTAAATCTGGATGTAGAAGTTTAACTTAAGAAAAACATAGTAATTTAATCCGTGTTGTACACTGCAGTTGTATTTTGTTCATCACTACCCATAATACTGTATCATTAAGCACGTTTAATTTCACATAAAGCAGTCAAGCAGTGAACACCAAAGCCTTCCTCAGACATCATTTAACCCAGCAAGCCTCAGGCACCACTAGAAAAAGCATGCAATTTGAGAACAGAGCTGAATCCGAAGATAGCACAAGTTTTGAAATAGTTCATGTCTATTACCAAACACAACAAGCTTGTATTAATAACAAGATTGTCACAGATAATACTAATTTTTCATAGCAAGACATACTCCATAAAAGGACAGCATATCTTGTGAGGTATATATTACTGCATTATAAATCCATACCTGTAATATGAATACGGGCTCATTTATTCCTCCATTACCCCCTTTTAATTTCTAATGCAATCACTATTGCGAAACATGGATGCAAGACTAAATGACTTCACCCCAACCTGGGAAAGTCTCTCTCCTCCACTCTTCTTCTGAAGAAATCAAACAGGCATCCTTCAGCCTCAGCAGAAGGTATAAACCTAAGATGTTTAGTGCTCTGTCCCTCACGGGTCACAGAATCTCGTCTCTCCTCAATCAAAAACCATGCACTGGGAAGGTCAAAAAACTATACATCCCACATACACTCTTAATCTACAGCTTGTTATTTTAGGTTTCCATGAACCCTGTGGGTTCATCTTTCAGAGCATGAAATGAGAACTACACAGCATCTACCCTATGCAGGAACAGAATTACTGAGGAAACCCTTATTTTCTTATTACACTAGCAGTTACAGACCATCATTCTCACAAAGCAACAGAAAACCATTAAAGCAGAACTCTCCATTGTCTGGCAATGATCAAGAAAAGCACAATTCATCTCTGAAGCAGCATATCAATTGTCACTGAGCAGTGACAGCACAGAAACTGCTTTCCTGCAGAGTCCTGAGTCATCAGCCTGAACTTCTGCCACGTTCTTACATTAGGCATTTCCCTGCTGAGCACTTATTTGCCAACACAGTGAGAGATAAACATGTTAGCCATGGGGAGAAAAAAATAATAAAACAAACACAAAAACATGGGGAAATAGTACAAAATTGTGTAAATATCAAAGACAAGGACTAGAAATAGTCCTCACCTCACCACACATAACATACGAGAGGCTCTGTAATGTGCTCATTCTAGGGACTCCTCTGAGGATTCAGAAGTACTCGCTTATATCCAGTACTTTAGGGTTTATATCTCTATTTTCACATGCTCAGTGACCTGGCAATTTTTGTTTACTTGCTTTCTGTTTTCTTACAATTTTAAGTATTAGGCAATAAAACTCTGAATGCATGAATTATCTGTTCAGATCATCAGCTAAACCGAACCATTTCATATCAATGGAATTCAATTATTTCATTTTAATTTACCAAAAAAGATCCAACCCTTTAGTAATACAGATTTCTTTCATCTTCCAAGCAAGTAACAATATAAACAATCAGTTCCAAACCAGGTAATTAAAAAGAAACTTTCCAGATGTTTTATTATTCCAATATATGTAGGTGCCTATAAGAATAACCAGCGTTCCTGCAAGAAACCCCCTCCCCATTTCATTAATGCAGCAGACAAAATGGACCACAACAAAAGCAGCCGTGTTGTCAGTAGGAATGTTAGAAGATCACATGGAGGAAAAGACTGGGAATGAGAATAAGTGGACAATTTTTAACTTGGGAAGAGTATCAAGGAAGGCACTGCAGAAACCTCTTCAATGGTTTGTCAAACCTTTTTTTTTTCCCCCCTCCCCATTTGTAGCCATTGTCTACACTTCTTCAGCACTCCCAGGTGTGCCTGCATGGTCTATGCAGTCACTCCAGAGCTTAGCCTGATCCAGCTAGCAGAGGCTGTGGGCATGCAGGCATTATCTGACAGCCTACACATTTTAGAGTAAATTATATGTGCAGTTATGTAATGGTCTGTTTTATAGACTATTATGAGACTTATAATATAGTCCCACAGAGAACCTACAGAGGGGAATAACACTTTTGAGAGTGAAATTAATTATATTATCAGATCTCCAAACTTTTTAACAGCAATTTAAAAGAGAAGAGGGTGAATTAGAAAGAGAAGTTGATAAGAATTAAACAATTGCAGAAGTACGGCTTGGCAGTGACTTAAATAGTACACATTCAAAACAGCCCTCTTCACAGATTAACATTTTCCTTGCTCACCAGCAAATAGCCTGGTTAACTATGGCAATATCTACTGTTCCTTAAACGGGAGCTCACAAAATATTCTGACAGCCTACAACTTAATTGAAACTTGTACAGTCAATGAAAGGTAGGGGGAGAAGATAGACACAATATTGAGAATGTAATTTTATTTTGTTTAATACAATCAATATGAGCCATCATTCAAAACTCAGAAAAAGTCTTCATAAGAACTCTTTTTTAATTAGTACTGTTCACAAAACTGTATTCTTATCAGACACTAAAGTGTCTTCAAATTCATTCTCCTCTGGAAAAAAAAAAAGATTGCTATCTGCCATTTTGATGAAAAAAAGAATAGAATATCAGTTTTATTCCTAGGAGGAGCTCATCTTTATTTAGTGACTAAAGATATTTGAAAAAGAAGTGAAAAGACACCCATGGCAAGCCACTGGAAACTGTACATCCAAGCTCTAAATCCACTGTCAAAGCCAGAAGCCTTCCAAATGCACGTGCCCCATATTGCGGTATTAGAGAGTTCTGCGCTCTCTTATTATGGCCTCTCAGCTTTAGCTTTCATAAGCTCTGTAAGTCAACTCTGAATTATTATTGAAACAACTCCACCACAACTTAGAGCTTAGCAAGTCTGTTAAATACTTTTCAAATATGCATAACTATTCTATAATTTTATATTGCCTCTGTGGCCTTGTCATGAGGACATGCAACTGCACTGCAGAGAAATCACAATTCAGATGATCACATCTCCTCCCACACTTCTCCCATTACGTGAAGAATAGAAAATTGTTTCACCTGCAAACTTTTCTTAAACTGGTTTTGTAAAATCTGTTATTTTTAAAAGCTCAGCCTTTCAAGGCATGTTACCCAAATTTTTATTTTTATTTTTTTAATTTTAAGTGAATTTCCAGCCTTCTGTGTATGGACACTTGCTTGATGACTACTGTGGATTAAAAATAAGACCAAAAAATAGTGGGTTTTTTTTTTAAGACCATTTTAGAGCCTCTTCTCTTTACCACTTGTCATACAGCAGTTTCATCTCATTAAATACCTAATAGGGAAGGACTAGTGCCACATCTTTAACCAGTTCTTGCACAATTTTTTTTTTTTTTTTTTTTTTAAAAAAAGATTTGGAGTTAAGGTNGGAGTACAGGTTCCTTTCTTATATGACTTTATAATAACAAACTAACATTTGTGATGAGGGAATGAAGTTCCTGCACTCTCAGCTATGCTGAAACTCAAGGTCTTTCGTGAAGAAAACTGTCCATGTTATGACTCCCTGGTGAGTAAGCAGGGACAGGAAGATTTAGACCTAGAGAAAAGAGTAACAGATACATAGCCTTCCATGGAACACTCATTGCTAATTAATTCTGATCACTTTATATTCTGAAGGACCAAAATAAGAAAATAATTTGAATATTACTTCTGAAAGAAGATTGCTGCTTCTACATTAGAAGAGAGAATACATGAGTTACACATCTAATTTATCATCATCCAGCCATCAAATCAAAAGTTCTGAGCATTAAGATCTGTTTTGAAGGATTTTTTTTATTTAAGACATTAACAAGTTGCTTTCACCCAAGGCATTACTAAGCATGCTACTGACTTTGAGTGAACATGTACATAATTGTAGGCATCTCTGGGAAAAAAGCAATTGAAGATTTCATTAGTAGGAAGAATTTTGTCAATGCTTGTGTTATATGACATAATTTACTGGAAATAAACAGATATGCCTCCAAATGACATAACTAAGATTACTTTATGATACACCTGCAACATTTCTTTTGGCATGTAAGACCTGGTAGATTTTCACACTAGTGCATTAGTTTAGATGAGTACTTGTAGAAGTCGAGACCTCTTTAAATGTCTAGATCTGAGGGATTTGGGGTTTAGTCTGGAGGAAAGGAGGCTGAGGTGAGACCTCACTCTCCACAACTACCTGAAAGGAGGTTGCGGCAAGGAGGGTGTCGATCTCTTTTCTCAGGTGAGACAAGGAAACAGTCTCAGGTTGTGCCAGGGGAGGTTTAGATTGGACATTAGGAAGAATTCTTCAGAGAGGGTGGTCAAGCACTGAAATGGGCTGCCCAGGAAAGTGGTGGAGTCCCCATTCCTGGAGGTATTTAAGAGACGTGTGGACCTGGCACTAAGGGACATGGCTTAGGGATGGGATTTGGCAGGTCAGCTTGACTGTTGGACTTGCTGATCTTGAAGGTCTTTTCCAAACTAAATGATTCTGTTCTATGATTCTATGACATAACACTGTCCTCTTGACACAATCAGAGGGACATGCTAGGCCTTGCTATCTCATCCTCCCCCGCCCCCAACATGTCGGAGGATACAATGTTTATGCTGTAGATCCCATATAGAGTACTAGCAGCTGCTTAGTCACACATGGAAATTGTTATAGGGTGGTGCAAGTTTTACACAAAGCCCAAATAATGTTTTTGTTTAATCTTCCTCCACAACCTGAAAGGTGAGCAGTATTCAGTCTAACCTATCTCCAGCAACTCCCTGGCCTATACCCTCAGAGCTATTTCTTTAAGATATACCTCCATATTATGTTTTGCCTGAATTAAGGCAGTGGCTGTAATGAATATTCATGGTAAAATATATACTTATCTTAGCAAGTTTGGGCATGTTTTCCAGTTAATATGCTTATACATTAAGGGTAGAGTTCATTATCACAGTACTCTGTTTTTATGCTTCCTTTCTTTTAGGCTTCTAGTATAATGTGCCAATGAATCACATACTCAGTCTTGGTGTCATTCTAGGTCAGTCTTCCTAATTAGGAACTGCATCTCTTCTATCTAGACTTAACACGGAAAAACAATATAAACTGCTAAAGGCTTGCCAACTTACTGATCTTTTCAGTTCAAAGAACATAAGTTATAATCAGAACAGTATTAGTAATTTTTTAAAAACAGATTTGCCACCAACTAAGCTACTTGTCTTGTATTGTTACCCTGGAGACACAAAAGCAGATATTTTGTCTTATCAACCTAGACTCTCTACATAGTCCATTATATACCTATTAGACATCACAGACTAAAGAAGTGATAAAGTTTAACAAATCCCATCAGTTAGGTACCTGTCCAGAGATAGCCTTCTTTTATTTCCAGTTGGGTATGTCCAAAATTTTGCCTCACATGAAGGAAACCTAGACACTTTACTAAGGGATGAAGAAATGCCTCCATCCTCTCAAGATTCAGACTACAGAATTACCTTTTGAGGACAGATAAGAAATATTTCCTTTTTTAAAGCCAGTCAGAAGTTTTCTTCTAAGTGTCACATGTAAGGCTGTTCTTTGACCAAGGGACTGAAACCCTCAACTCTCTAGTGCATACTTTTAAACTATCTGGGAATGAAAGGACTTTTAAAAAACATTTTTAACATTATGCCATCAATTAGTGAAAGAAACAAGCAAATTCCATTGCAAAGATGCCCAACAAGGTTAGCTGGCCCAGAAATAAAAATCAAATGCATATAGTTGTAGCTTAGCAGTAGGAATACTTGAACAGACAATGTGTTAATACAGAGTCTTCACCACATTAAACTGAATACAGACAGGCTGCATATTTGGATGACAAATACAGAGCTGTGAAACTCCTTAAATAAAATGGCTTGAATGATGCAGTAAGCAGTTCATAACATTTTCATATCACAGTAAGAAGTGTGAGGTAGCTAGGTGCTCTGCTACTTAGACCAAGCAAGTTTAAGAAACAGAAGCTGAGCTTCAAGGCAATCAAGAAAAAGCCATCAACAAGGTTGAATCAGGTTTAGGGCCTGTTAAGTGGAGTGCCTTTAAATCGCAATTATTTCTAAGTCAAAACCACCTTCCCTTACATCTATTTTAGAAAGAGTAGTGTCTTTTAGTTGTTTTAACTCCAGCTATAACCCTAAGCAATACATTTGCTTAGTTCTTGAAAGGGCAGCTATTTACAAGATAGCAAGGGATTTTGTTTATGTAACAGATATTTTCAATTTGTTTCTGAGCATTCATGAGCTTTTTTTTTTTTTTACACTCATTTGAAGAAGTATTAAGTGCTTCAAAAACATTACACGTTTATGTATAAAAACAAGCCTTAATGCAAGATGATTTTTCTTAAGAGAACTGTAATAGATGGCTATTCAGCCAAAAACAAAAATGGTAAATGCATGTTCCACTAATCCTGTAGAGATCATTTTCAAAATGTAATATTTACATACTGAAAAGCATATCTTAAAAGGTGAATAATTTCAAAAACTGGGAAGCAACTATTATAGCATAACTTGCCATAAAGTTTGAAACTTGTCAGCCAGTTACACTTCTAAAGTAATGTCGTATAACAGATTATATAGGGCAGGTTCATAAGATTTTTATCATTTGAAGACTTATTATGGAATCAGTAAGTACCTAAATGGGGAACAAAAACATGCAGTAATTAATGTACTATAGTATGTGTGCACATCGATTTTTACATGGGATATATTTTAGTGGTAATAATGTCTGGCACCTGCTACAAATCAATAGGAGACACTATTCTGCCTTTTTTTTTTTAAATAAGGAAAACAATCTTTTGTTTAACTGGCACCATTACAGTTCCACATCCCAATTTTGCTACTGTGTTCTTTGCTGTTATTTAAGATTCTCATTCCAAACTCATTTTGCCAAGTGAGCAGTCTTCATACTCCTTCTGTTCTTTTCAGAAGAACTACACTGTCAAATTTAGAGAAAAAGCAAAGCATGAACATCAGATGGAAATGGAATTAAGCCTTTCCCATGCAAATATGCTTGAAGATTCACGTTTGCCATCACAGTTCAAATACCACAATATTTCACTTTGCTTTCTTTCATTGTTTTCTGTTAGAATTGAAAAGAGATTAGTTTAGATCATTTCAGACCAATACACAAAAGGAAGATTACCAAAAGATTGGATAAGTTTCCTGAAAATGTTATTGAATATTTGTTGTGGTTTAACCCAAGAAGCAGCTAAGCACCACACAGCCATTCACTCACTCCTCCAGCCCAAGTGGGATGGGAGAAGAGAATCAGGAAAAGTAAAACTCGTGGGTTGAGATAAAGACAGTTATTAGGAAATAAAAGGGGAAAAAAATGAGAAAAGTACACAAAACAAGTGATGCACAATGCAGTTGCTCACCAGCTGACCAATGCTCAGCCGGACCCCAAGCAGCAGCAGCCCCCCCTCCACCAACTCCCCCAGTTTTATTGTTCCACCTGTCACTGTAGGGTATGGGACACCCCTTTGGTCAGTCTGGGTCACCTGTCCTGGCTGTGTCCCCTCCCAGCTCCTTGTGCACCCCCAGCCTTCTGGCTGGCAGGGCAGCACGAGAAGCAGAGAAGTCCTTGGCTCTGTGCAAGCACTGCTCTGCAACCACTAAAACCATCAGTGTGTTATCACCACTATCCTCATCCGAAATCCAAAACAGCACCATACCGGCTGCTAGGAAGAAAATTAACTCTATCCCAGCCAAAACCAGGACAATTCTAAAGATAGAAAAGAGAAGAGTGAGCATGTCTTTATTCAAACAACAACAAAAAAAAAATCACTAGAAGAGTAAGCAGTGCTTTCATTAGATCAAAATTGCTTCCTTAACATAGCTGAGAAAAGCCAAAATTTCAAACTGTTTTAATGCAAGAATTATTAATCTTAAAAGTTAATCAAGATATTGAACCTTCAGAATTAACTCTTTGGAATGCCTCCATCCTGAAGGGATCATGAGGAATACCAGCACAGAACAACTTCTGTCTTAGCTAGCTGTTCTTCAGTAACTGCACAAGTGTAAAGCCATAACCCTGTACAACGGAGTTTCCAGTCACCCTGTCACAATATAGGAGGATACATAAAGAGCCAACTCCAAAAAGCTCTGCTGAAACAAGGAGCAGCTTCCATCCTGGGTCACTGCCTATGAGAACAAAACAGGAAAGGTCTGTGTTGAGACCTGTGCAGTTATTTCGTGAGCTTGCAGGCTCAGCCTACAGGAGAAAAAACAGGTTTTTATAGACTTTAAAAGGGAAAAAAAAAGACAGTTTATAGGCTGTAAGTTCACAGAACCCCATGAAAGGGAGAAAAAGAAAGCAAAGTTTACATTAGCAAGAGTTATAAGGTATATAGAAATCCAAGGACTACTCTGGTGCATACAAGGGATAGTTTTCCTTATATAAGAAAATTTTACTAAAGACTTCAGGTCAGAACTGTTTCCAAGACAGTGTAGCCAATGCTATGGCATGCTCAAAATTATCCAAGCAGGAAAACAGAATACTCTATTAAGATTCCCATTACTGATAACACAGCACGTTTTAAAAGGAAGGCATGAAAATTTGAAAAAAAGTTAGCCTTTATTCAAGAAAGAAAGTCTAAACAGTCTCTTTCTCCAAATCACCTACAGAACTTTTTCTGAGGCAATACCAGGCCTGCTTCCAGTCTTTTCTTATGAGTAGCACACAACCAAATAAACACAGCATAGGTAACTTAAAATCCATTGTTATTACTACATGACTTAGCATACGGAATGAAGCTGATAAAAGTAATATTTTCCATTGCTAATGTGGTAATACTTCAGTATTTTTAGAATAAAGAAAACTATTGTGTATGTTTTTAATATTAGAAGTCATCTAAAAATTAACACAAGAGCCTTTAACAGGAAGTATGCATGCAACCTCTATAAAGGTTGTTTTTATTTTTCTGTGTATTAGCAGCATTGTTTGTTCTAGAATGTCTTTAGACCAACCAGCTGGTTCTCTTGCATAACAAACAATTAAAGACTACTTGGGACCTACAGATCCCATTTCTCAGGAGGTACTACAAACAGTTCCAGGAAAAAAAAAAGAAAAATTTGCTGTGATTTAACTTTACATTTCCCCCTCACCCCCCCAAAACATTGCTGATTTCAGTGTCAAACCCTATTTCCATGGAAGAAACTATTTTACTGTATAACAAGACTTAAGCACAGAAAGATACATGTATCTTTAATTATGGTAAATCAGAGACCAAATCCTAGGAAATAATCATAATGTGAAATTCTACCTTAATAGTGAATATTGAAAGCATTCAGCAACTTCCAGCATCTGACTTGCTATTTTTAACCAGGAAAATGTGTGATCAAGCGCAGCACCATTTGTTTTTTTTTTTTTTTTTTTTAAATTGAAAACTCTGTCTTTTCACTGGTAATAAATATACTATCCTAACTCATTTACATAAAAATCTGGAACCAAGACAGCATAAAGCTGAGATGCAGAACAGCAAATCTGTGTTTGAGTGACCTTTATGTCTAATGTGCCCACAAAAACCTACTAACAAAAAAGCTTTTTCAGGGCTGTCAGGTTTCACTGACAAGTTTAGAAAGGATAAATCAAGATACAGCAGAAAGAGGTAGTATATTGATAAGAATATAAAACAAAGAGCACTCTTCAGAAGACAGGTTAGAGAGAATCCAGCATTACGCCAGCTCTGATCTGCTTGGTTCAGTATTCAAGTAGCTGAGACACTGATCATTTACATTTCAAAGAAAAACTGAAGCTTGCTGATGATCTTCCACAGAGCGTGGGTGAGAGTGCCTAATTCTGCATGACCTGTATCCATGGAAGCAAAGGAAGCACCTTCAAAGCCCACCCTCATCAGTATCATTTGTGCTACTTGAGCACTGTCCTTCTCACCTGAAGGAATCGCATTTACCAATATAAAATCAACTTGAACATAGCAGAAAACTGCTTCAATACCACAAGGTCATTGGTACACCACCTTCCAGAAATATCAATACATCTAATGGAACCAAGTCTAGAAAATTTGTATAAATAATGGTAGGTTGTTCACCTGTATACAAAGAAGCATAGAGGAAAAGCGATTCAGCTAGTGTGCATCTTTACTTCACTGATTATTTTCTGCAAGTGCTATTAATAGAACCAAACCAACAAACTAATGGTCTCAAACCTCTGTTGTGGTTTGTCTGTTCTCTCTAGTTTGGATACATCTACAGTGGTGGATATCAACATACCCTCTAACTTCACGTAGCAATGAATTTCTCAAAGGAAGAACTGAGTGCCTAACTCCCAAATTTCATTAACCTTTGAAAAAGCAGAGCTTAAGAACAGAAAACTTGAAAAATGGACCCAAACTGTCACTCCATTTTTCTTCGGACAATATGTATAAAAACAGCATTTGGTCATGCTTTTTGTTGAACTTTAAATTGGCATCTGGTTTAGCACACATTTGAGAAAAGGGTTGCTTTTGGTTCAGTTTCTTGGCAGGTTTCTCCCTTGCTTGCTGCTTAAAAGCAGATCATACGAAATTAGATCTCAGAGGCTTTCTAGGAGAAAGAAACTGTCTGAGTTGTTCTGTTTAGAAGCATGACTGTTTGCCAAATAATACAACACCATACCTCTACATGGGGATAAAGAAGGGCATTCTTGTTTTCCCTTTTGCTCTAAAGGTATCAATTTATAATCCACAGTTCTTAGCTGGAGAGCTTCTTTTCCTACACACTTAGAACTTACATATAAATTGATATAAACATATAAGTAGACAAACAGAAGAACACAACCTTTATTTCCTCCTTGGCATCTTAATAGCTTCCAAAGAAAGGCTTCATTTGAGCCTATTCCTGCCACTGCGTTAAGACCAGACTTCTGAAGCTTCAGAGTCCTATTGAAGTAAATTGGAACAACAGTTGTACCCATTTTCTCCACTGCAATTTTATGTTCCAGTCCTAAAATAGTGTGCAAGTGGGGTGCCTTATCTTCCCCAAGAAGTCCCTCATTCAAAAATAGCCTTAGTGGACTCCATATCCACTTGATAGATAAAACAAATATTAATATTTATCCTGTCTGCCTTTCTCCAACTTCACTGCAACTAAAAACTACATCTGTCTGAAGAATTATTTAAATGTATTATTTAATAGTTCAAGGTTTTGGTTTTTAAAAAGGTGAAATTCTGAACATTGTTTTGACTCCATGGAAGCAACAGAAACAACGTTCACCTTCTCCCCTCCTTCACGTCTCCTTTTCTTTCACAAGAGCATCCCTTTTGGTTCCCAAAGTACTGTTCATATTCTGAAAATGACCCTTCATTTCAACAGGTCTATTTGCTCCACTACTTTTAGAAACTAACATTTTCTCCCTGGCTCAATAATGACTATTTTAATATTCTCTTCAGACTCTTCATTGCAATCCTAATAAATGCATTCAGGTTTACGATGAAAAGAGATCGTACCAGACAAATGGCAGCAAGGTTACAAGCTCAAGCTTGTGACCTTCTGAAGGCTTGTTTTTCAGAGCTGCCTGATGGGGTGAACACTCCAGTGATGTTATTCATTGAAACAGGAACTCCAAATATTATCGTCTTCTAAACAATGTTATTTTACCTTGACAATATATCATTGGCTTTCTTCTGCTCATCTCCTTGGTCAGGAAACAAAGGTGAACAATTTATCAGTCATGAATCCCCAGTTTTAATGCAGATATTAATTGATATTCAATTTCCATTAATATATATTTTGAATATTATACACACATACATATGTAGTAGCATTAAGGCACAAAGGCTAAACATATCTGTCAAATCAGACCTGAACTGGGATGTAATACAGTGTTGAACTTCAACTACAGTGTGAAACACTAGTGAATTATACTTAGCAAATTTTTTTTTTTAAAAAGCGTTTAAGCCATTTAACCATTAGAAAGTAAAAAAGCTTAATAGGATTTCCAGTTTTTAATTCATTTGACTTCAGTTTGCAAGAGTAAAAAAGTGATTAGGTCATATAGGTTCATTTATTCTGAATACTGCAAACCTGTAATGATTTGTCAGAAGTAGGATTCACATTTTGGATTATACCCCACAGAGCTACACAAAAAGGTGTCCTTCCATATGCTAATCTCCCTCTTCTGGCACAGATTTCACTTCCAAGACATTCTCCGGATGGCAGAAAGGGCCCACCATCATTTTGTCCCACACTGAGAAAGCTGATGCCATCACTTCAGATGTACATGTTTCTTATTTGGGTATTGTTTCCATCCAAACATAAAAGCTGCCTTGTAAAGCTTCAGGTATTCTTCTTCTCTGCCTGAAAAGCAGACATATTCAGTCCTTGTATCTTACATCCTAAAACAGCACCTTTGATTTGCCAGGAAAGATTCAGAAATTCAGCTTGCTTCAGCAAAGAGAATTACAGGGTACATACCCAAGCAAATTAATAACACACCAAGACTAGGAAAATAAGGTCACAGTGTCTTTGGATCCAAACAGGATGCTTACAGCTTAGACTCTTGTGTTTATACTTTCTTTGAAGGCCTACTTTTAATTAACTATTGTACTAAGAAGTGGATATGCCAGGTATGGAGAACAAGCTTCATGTTCCTCTCCCCACTGTATGTTAGAGAAGTGAACTGAATTTGGCTTTTAGCATACTCTTTAAAGTATTCCTCTCCAGACCACTGAAGGAAGCTGAAACTGGTATCTCCATCTACGTAAGTGTCCCAGCTCCCCATGGCTCTCCACTAAATCCACCAGATATCACCAAGGAAAGTTGCCAAGCTTGATCCCCTGTGTTGTAGGACACAAAAATAACAGAACACTCACCTGCTTCATCCTTCTCTAGATTCACACATTTTACAGTACAGCTTCATGTAATTTAGGTCTGCATTTGTGTAACTCCTAGTAGACAGGCATGTATTTCCTATTATGTTCAGGTAAGTGGCTATAAAAAAGCTAAATGGTGCTCTACAATACAATCATGTTATTAGTACAATTCTTAAAAAGATTTTCTTCCCCTTTCAATGTTAACATAATCTTTTGTTGTAGTCTTTCAAAGCAACCAGCCACTTCCTAACAGGATCTAGTTTATACCTTTATAGGGATACAAGTTGAATTGTTTCCTTAAAACATTAAAATTCA
Source organism: Chauna torquata (assembly GCA_013399475.1). NCBI lineage: Eukaryota > Metazoa > Chordata > Aves > Anseriformes > Anhimidae > Chauna > Chauna torquata. The sequence continues at coordinate 50,117 of VXAL01012532.1, forward strand.
GTGGAGCTTTCATCTGTTGACACTCATTCTTTTAAAACTACTTTTTATCTGTTTGCATTGCCTCTACATGTGTTGTCTTGAACTGATGTAGGTAGGCAGTATCTCTGCTTGCAGTTACGTTCCATATAAAGGAGTCTGTAACTGAACAATGGTAATAAGTGATATCTGGGACATTCCAGCAACGCAGAGATTCTAAAGATCAGGAGGTAATAAGTATCAGCAAGTTCAGTTCAGTCTCTGTGTAAAACAGCACAGAATATCAGTAAAAACAATCCTACAAAATAAGCAGCAGGACATATATGCAGAGATGTTCCTCAAGCAAATGGGGTTAGGCAGCTCCACTTTGGATCTGAGCTCCTCCCATCCAAATATCACGTTCTCTGTGTCAGTCACTTAAAGACAACTGGAATGTTAAATCTGGTAATAAGACACTTCTTCCTCTATCAAAGAGAAAAATCTTTTAGTTGTCCAGAACTGCACAGTTTAGAGCCTTATGGCTAAGAACAACACTTCATAAAAACAACCCTTTAAGTGAAATTAGAAGTATTTAGTATCATTCTAAGCAAGCAACGCTTGCCAAGCAGCTGACAAATCAGAATGCTGTGCAGTACACTTGACAGAAAAGCTAGCGTAGCAACAAGAAACCAACCCAAGATTTAGTACTGGAAGCAATTCAAACACTGCCAAAAAGAATTGCACAATAAATGCACGTTTTAACAGAGCTTTTAAGATTCTCATTTATGCTTGTTTACAATTTCACAATTAAGGTCAGACACCCTACTGTTTGAGGTGCTCCTCAAATTTAGCCTAAGTACACCTCTTAAGGTTATCTTTAACAAAAAAAGAAATCCATATCTTAAAAGTAGAAAGATAACTAAAAACGAGGAAGAAAAGAAATCCACCACCCCAAATGCTTTGGAACAATATCAGTGTAGTATGACCACCATGTTTCTACAGAGCTACTCTAATCTGAACAATTAGGTACTCTAATCTAAACAATTAGGATCTTTTCACATATCCAAGTAGTTTTTCTGTTTATAATTCAAGGGCTAGCTACTCTGCACTTACTCCACAACCCTTTCTCACTTGGCCCTCTCCTCCCCCACCTGTGAACTAAAAAATACAGGCACATCATACTGTTTTGAAACCAGTTAGATTACCACAATTAGTCATTCAGATGTATACTGTTTTGCAGTGCCTGTATTAGGCAAATACACTGATCCTGCATTGAAGTATTTATATGAATGCAAATGTCTTAGTTGGGACATGCTGTAAACTGAAAAGGAAAAACAAACATTTCAGTGATTACAACAAAACATATAAAGGTGAAGCATTATAATACAAGATGAACAGAGCCGGAAATCAAATTAGCTAAAGGGCTTAACTACACCCCTGGAATGAAATGGTATTCATTGTTGCAAACACAAAGCAGACTCTGACAAGTCTAATTAATGAATAGAATTCTTGTGTCTTTTACAATAGACCTTTAAACTGCTCCTGCTCAGCAGGCTCTAAATGATTTCACTGGGTGGTACAGGGGCTAGTGAGCTGGAATAGCAGCTGTTTTGCTCAACTCGCCTCACATCATACCAGAATCCCAGGGAGTTTTGTACTGCATGCTAGCATCCCTCTCACCCCTCCCCTTCAAAAAAAGGGAATTTAATCATAGTATCCAAACAAAAATCCAAGAAACAGTTCACATCTCTGTGTATGCCATCTAACAAACTTTCAGAGCTACTAATGTGGGTTTCAGGGTCTACTTCCCCCCCCGATCTTGCCCAGGCATGCATCAGTGAAGTAAAGCCTTCACATGTTCACCAATTCCCATATTCATAGCTATTAAGGAAGAGTTTCATGCTCAAGTCTCCATAAACCTACCAAACATTTTCTGAACCATGTAAAAACTGCTAAGTGAGACAGGCCATCTCAAGTTTATTAAAGCATCTGTGTGTTCCAGCATGGAGTTCAGGAATCTTGAATGAAATGTTATTCAGCCAATTTAACAAGATTAGCCAGCCTGCTTTTTCCACTTTCTGTCATTTCTTCTTCCATAACAAGCTAGCTTGTAGCTAAGGGAAGCCAAGCTCTTTTAAAAGCTTTATTCTTTCACAGCCAGTAAAGTACAGCACTTACAATTGGGAGCTATCATGTCAGAAGCACAGTAGTTTCTCACGGGTCATTCAAAGTGTGCTACACAAACCAAAACCAAGAAAATAGAAAGGAGACCAGAAAGAAAGGAGACTAATTAACAGTTCTAAATTTTAGTTAAACTCTGTTCAACCTTCTGCTTCTCAGATCCAGCTAGACAGCTAATAAGCCTTGTGGAATTCTGGCTCTTAATTAAGACACAATTATTTCTCCAGAAGGATTAGAAGTTTCACCAAATGTTCAAGAAGTCAGTTTCCACAGCTCAAATTAGATTACTGCCTACATTTGGGAGCAAAGGGTACTGCTCCATATTCTATTTGTAACAGACTTAAAAAAAAGAAAGCAATCACATGCTTGAAGGAGGAGAAAGGATGCCTGCATTTTCATTGCACAAAGCTTCCCTCTATGCAAACGTGCAATGTTCCCAGGCAATAATTGAGTCATCTGAAAGCAGGAGAACAATCTGTGAGCCACCACCTTTCTGAAGACTAATCCAACATCTTTACAGACCAGCTCCTGAGACTCCCTGCTCCCTAGCAAAGAGCTGATCATCAAAAGCAAAAAAACCTAAGCAAAGCAAAACCAGCTGCACCCACAGCTTACACCACTAACTTCCAGCATGAACAATGTATTGTAATGTTTGTTATGAGCTTTGTAAATGGCACCTTTCCCATGGCAGTCCACTATTGCTGGCAATTAGTCATTCCTTGATTTTCAGCTAAACACACACAGGCTGTTTTCAAGTCCCACCTCAGTTTTGTGAGCCTTTTGCCCAGCAGAAGGTGCAAGTTTTTCCAAACATAATACTGGAGCACTTGCCCGTAATACAGTGGTCAATACCAAGTCCTTTCTCTTTTATTCCCGGCCCCCTCCCCCCCAACTCTCTTTAAGCCACAGACAACTAGCATAGTTTTATGGCCTTACAAGTTTCTTCATCAGTAAAAGATTAGAACCTAAGGATGCTTTCTTCTGCTCCTTTTGGCTGCAACTTTGTCAAGAAAATCAGCCCTGTATGGCAATTTAATATTATCTCAATGTATTACTTAGAGAGTTAGATTGCACTAACCTGGGAATGCTTAACAAGACCAATAAATTAGACCAGCTTTAAACTTAAAAAAAAAAAGCTTTACTAAACTCACTCATTGGCAGCAGTGTGCTAATAATTAGTCCTTATGCCTTATCTTTTTAGTCCCATTCAGAGCCGTCTGCCTTTCACACCTCTATCCTAAGTGAGCTGCAAGTGGCATGCAGTACCACAGAGCTGATGGTGGTTCTTGGTTGCAGGGAAGGTTATCAGGCCTGACTGACAACAAGGAAAGCTAGGACTGGATTAGGCTTGCCTTCTCTTCTCTGCTTTTCCTTCCTTTTTGATGTTTCTATGAAACTTGTTCCTTACACACAAACCCCTCCAAAAAGAGGCCAACACTGCTTAACTTCATTTTGCCCCTCATCACCCTTGTGCATTTGGTGGGACACTGCCTTCACCTTGCAACTTCTTGGCACTTGGATGTTTCCTGTGTGTAAATAGGCTATCTTTGTTGCCTCTTTGGTGGTCACATTGCTCACATACTTATGCAAGATACCTATATGTTGTCCAGCTATGCTGTCAGTGTTACAAAATACTCATATACTGGTTTTGATTATGCTATTTTAACATGCATCCATCTGGGTTCAAGGCAACCTACATTAATCAGGATGTAATTAATGTTATTTATAATTCATAGGTGTCAGGGCTGTCCTTTAGCTACACCTACACACACAGCTTCTAGGCTAAATGGGTGTTCTACCTGTGGTAGCAATGGGTTTATTCTACAACTTGCACTATACATAGGTTACCTTCTGACTGGCAGAGAAGATTTCATGTGATATGGATAAAGAGCCAAAATAGGACCAGTGTAATGAGGAAAAACTTTCCCCAGAAGATTCCAAGAAAAACACCTTAAGATGATAGTTTTGAAAGCAGTATTATTTCTGATAATACATTCTAGATAGAATTAAGGATTGCTATAATATTTACACAACTAATACTCAAGTTCTCCCTGCCTAACACTGATATGGTCTGCTATATTTCCAATACCAGCAACCCCACCCCTTATTACAACAGACTCATTCATCATATCCATAGAACAGTAATAATGCTTTGTCTAGCATATTTGGTTACATGACTGACCTATGTGCTAGGTGACACTAATATTAAGCAAGCAAAAAAAACGCTCTTTTGTACTATTTCTACTTTGGCATCCTTGTAATTTCCCACATTTATAAGCATTCTGCGAACATCTGCCACTGAAGAAAGTCTTAGGCCTACATTTTGCAGGCTGTTATATAACTAGTCAAAAAAAGTTTGAGATACTAAAACTTTCTAAGATGCTAAAACATTTTGTTTGTTTTTCCCCCCTAGAATATAGGCATAGCAGTCAGATAGCTTTGAATGTTCAGAACAAAATTAGGAAAAAGTGATTCTTTGCAAGGAAATGAAACAATATACTCTTATCTGGATTATATCGAAAGCATGCATTTAATTTAACACTACTGTGGTTGATTTTCATAGATTTTTGTTTCTACTACACCAATATTATTGTTGCCTGCCAACAAAGTTTAAGCTTGAAGTTCTGAACCTCACTGAGTTTGTCTAGAAAAATACCTAGACCTACTTTGAATCCTCTCTGTACATATGTTCACAGCTAGTACATGAGAATGCGCTCTGAAAGACGCTGTATACTTTGACCAACTACCTGTCAGTAACATCCTGAAGGCCACAACAGGCATTGTCACTGATGTCTCCCTTTAAGGCCTGGGAAGCTGCATTTCTGACTAGCTTCTGCCATCTTATTCATTCACATGAATTTTCTTTTCTCTCCCTTTCTGTCTGTGCATGGCAGGCCTCCTGCTGTCATGTTTGGCCTGGCCCATTAGACCACAAACATTGTATGCCCCACCTCAGAGCGAAGGGATCCATTCATATACGATGTTGACTCCACGTGTATAATGAGAGCTCTAGACCTATCACCTTTCCAGATGATGCAAGAAATAAAGGTCATGTTTCCATACACAAAAGATACAAGTACAAAACATTCCACACACACACCCCCGCCCCCTTATCTGAAGGAGCTTTAAACAAGGAGAAGCTCTTTAAAGCAGATACAGAAATAATCGCTTTCTATGGCTCCAAAGCTTAATGGAAACACAAAAGCAAGACTATGTTGAACAGAGAACTTCTGCCCAGTCCCACATCTAAGTATTCCAATTGTGGAGGCACAAGCAAAAATCCAGAAAAAGAAATAGGTAACTAAAACAGCTGCTTGGATGTCAGCTTTCAAAATAAGCAGAGATGTGCACATAAAACGCCCTTGTAAAACAAGAACTACACTCCAAGCAAAACCCAATACCTGTTCCACTAAGCCACTAGACCAGAAGTGTTGCCCATGTAATTAAAGAAAGCCACACACACAACCAATACTTCATCTAAATCTGTCATAAAAATGCAGTGTAACTTACGTCCCCTAAGCCTGTGCCTAGCTCCCTCTTCTACCTCTGTCCTTGACCCTGCTAAGGTAGCTGCCAAGGCCATCGGAGCTTGCTGCCTGCAGACCAGCCGCTGTGGGTATACTTCCAGCCTGCCATAAACTCACAAAATTATAGTTTGGGAGCCCTGGTCCCCTGGAAAAGCACCCAACAAGGTTTTCTGGCTGTGCAGTGCCTGGATAGGCCCTGCAGCACAGCAGAGGCCTCCCTGCTGGAACTGTCAGCCCCGTTCCTGATCCCCAGGCTGACCTCCCCAGGGCACCACGCTCACCCAGTCACTCCTGGCAGCCAAGCCCCACACCCTCTTCACCTGCCACAAGTACTTCTGTGCCAATTTTGCCACAGCTTCTGAGGTTTGGTCATCTGCCACATATGCAAAATAGCTAGATCAAGCCAAACAATTGACTAGAGAGGGAAAAAAAAAGTGCAGATGGAAGTCAGCCCTGGGGCTCACCCCTGAAAAGGCTTACTTTCTCTTCAGCTGACATGGCCAGCAGCAAGGACCATTTTGGCTGAGAGCAAGCACACACTGAGCCAAATATACTGGGCCCAGGCTGAGAGAGACTGCACATCACACAGGGGCTCATAACTCTTCAGGTGACATAAGCCTCAGGCCACCCACTGGCTTGACAGGACACTTGTGATCAGCTAGCTGCTGGGGACAGGCACTGCCACCTGCACTGGGTCTTACTGCATCCCTCCTGGTTACTGTCATCCAACACCTCCTGAGGGCACCCCTGCCCCTCAGCTCACCACCCACAGACACAACACCAACACAGAAAGATATACAATCCAGAAAAAAAAAAAAAATAAAGCCATACCTGGAAATCTAGCTAGGCCAGCAAGACTTATCAGGTGGGATTACCAAAGCTGACGGAGCTGGTGAAAGGTGGCAACTCAGCAACACCAAAGAGCAGCTTCAGGGAGCCACAGAGATCAAGCCTTTCCCCCCCACAGCTGATACCTACCTAGAGAGCAAAGCCTACCCCAGGTGCTTTATCAAGGCTGGCTCCCTAGCAGCTCATTAAATCCTACCTACATTTCATGTCTGTTGATGAATAAATATTCGCTTCATACTCTCCAGCTGTGTATATCCCACTTGCAGTGTTTTTGCATCCGTCTACAGGCACCCAGATGAACTGCTCCAAAAGGGGAGCGACAATCACCTACCTGCTGTCTGGTAGTAAAAAAAAAAAAAAAAAAAAAAAAGTACTAAGACAGGAATTGCGTTTGGCCATGAACTTTTCAGGGTCTCCATTAATTGTACCTACACCCTTCACATACACGAGAAACAGGTGAAACCATGGTGGACCATCATGGCATGTTCACTCAGCCATGAGAGTCCCCAGCAGTGTTTGTCCTGGCATTGCTTCCGTGCAAAAGCAGGGTGCTAGGCTGCTTTATGCCTTGGGTGTCTGCCCAAGCAATAATGCTACTTCAACCCCAGACTGTGATATAAATAAATAAAAAACCTGTGTGAAGGCATGCATAACTCTGCCACTGAATTTGGTATATCAGGTGTGAAGGAACATGGACATGGTGGCTTTGGTTGCCACATAGAATAGAAATAACTACTGTGAACTGATGGCTGCTCCAGATTTTTTTTGAATATATATATAGGCAAATTATGCTCAACTTCCGGTTCTTCTTTATTTTTAAACATGGACTAGTACCTTCATTTAATTATATATGCCTTTAAAATACTGTTCATAAAAACTTATTAAATTTCTATAGTACCTTGTGGGTGCCTTCCCATTAACATTTCTTAGATTTTCCATATAGTTATGATTTATAGCCTTATTCTGCAACCACCCATCTGAGGGATTTTGAATTCACTAAGATAATCTGCATGAATAAATGTTACTCATGTACATTAGTGGTTTCCAAGTCAGGCAATTAACTTACAAAGGTTTGCAGGCTTTCTTCATTTTTTTCATACCATAGTCAGACACAGTATTAATATCCAGTACTGAATCTAATAAGAATTCCATTACCTTCTGGGGTTAATAATGAACACAGCAGGGACAAAATCAGTATCACTGTATTAACCATCACTAAATAGGGTATCTAAGCATCAGCATCATCATGAGTAAAAAGCTAAGTGTATATAAAAAAATTTGTATTTGCCTACTTACCTCATTCAAATTCTAACTTTAACATTAAGCCTTGGATTTTAAAATTAGTAACAAGCAAATATATTGTGCATGGTGAATTAAACTGAACACCAGTTTAAAGCAATTGCAGAAACCTACTGTGAATTGTGAAAACCACAAGTAAACATCATTTCATCCAGAGTTTCAAACAAGTATTTTAGAATGATTTTTTTCCATTAATGCAAAAAATGGTCTGAATCAATTGATTTTAAATACAGAATTCTCTGAAAAAAAATTGACTGTAAGTATGGCTATTTCAACTTAAAAACTGAATCCATACCACATATTACAATAGCAAAATTAAATCTTACTGCATTCCTTCATTAAGAACATGCACCCATGTAATTAAAATACGCTTATCAAATTGGAGGCATATGTTACGTCTGGTCTAGCACAAGTATGTGGTAGAGGGTTCAAGGCATATTCCTCACTGGCTGACCTCAGGCACTTAATTTAAGTGTTTGGGTGGACAAGTAGGCTCTGTACAATCTGCCAAGCCAGCAAAGAGAGACAAACCCAAACCACCTAAGTCTGAAGTCATCTCCACAAATGATAAAATGGTGGCAGAATCACATTATGGGGGAAGGAAAATCAGAAAATGCCTCTGTCGTTAGGAGGGAGTCACGTATACGGAAATAAAATAGAAAGGGAAAGAGGACACACAAGTGACTGAAGAAGACAAAGGGGGAAAAGAAAAATGTCTGCTGTAGTCTTCTCCCAGTGTGGATTCAGGATACAGATGAAAGGATGAACCCACAGGTCGCACAGACGATGCCTACGTTTCTGCATGGCTCTTCCCTGCACTCTTCCATTAAAGCTTGATGGTGGAAGGAGTGGCCCATGCAAGCTCTAATTAACCTCAAAATGCACAAGTCTGCGCAGTTCTGGTCTGAGAAGGTTTATTTATGGCTGATCCCCACCTTGGGAAGACCCACTATTGCTGTGACAGGCTCTGCTCCTAGTAACCTGCAGCCACTCCAGTTTTAAAAGTAGTCATGCTGTTCTTAGTGTGAACCACACACCAACGTCGCTATTAGTTATAGTTGGCATTTATTAGCAGTTTGAGATACAAGACAGTCTGAGTACTCGGAAAGCACAGCCTCTTAAGATAGGCCTCTTCAGAAGAAATCAACGTAACACAGTGGAGAAATACAATGAGACTTTGCTTGCAGCTTCGTAATCTGCTTTTTTGGGGATGGATCGACAGCTAAAATATGCAGAGCAATAAGATAAACTTTCCAGGACCGGATCTAGACCATCCTTGAATACTAAACATCTTTTAAAATACACAATTAAAATGAAAGCTTCATAAGGATCACAATTTATCTTCCCACATACGTGACAACAAAGTTACTTTTAAACAGCTTGAAAGCAAATTTTTTCCTCCTTCAGAAGCAAGCGGGGCTGAGGACTTTTTGAACAAACAAAAGGATTGACAGCAAACACCTGCAAGCATCTGTAGCTACATGTATTTCTCATTTACATCTTTATTTTTCTCCTTCAAAGGAATTAAAACCTCCCTTTTGCTGGAAGGCCTGCAGCAAATCATTGTGGGGAAGTTCTTCTGAGGGATGATAGGTCCTGAAGCTAAGCAGCATCCTCCAGGTCCTCCATCAGCATCATCCTCTGTTGCACTGCTCGCAGTGTAACCTTGCCAGTAAACCTCTCTTTGCCTGGCCCCAGCCGGCACAAGCATCATGTGGAAATACAGTTTTCACTCTTCAGGGGACTGAATCTTGGTTTTTTCCCCTAAGGAGCTAGCTCACCCAACTGATGTCCACCCCGACTGACCCAGCCCAATTTCCTCTCTAAGAGTCAAGCTGTGCTTTGGGTAAGTGCAGCTAAATCTGCGAGATCCTAACTCCATCTCTGCACATCCATTCAGTCAATCTGTTCCTGGGCTGTCAGCAATAATAATTCTCTGAGAATTACGAATAAAGTCATACACTTACAATTGTTTTCTAAAACCTCCTATTTTCATCTGAGAACTTTGACAGTGATTCTGTCATTATAGCTCATTACCCTTCAGCATCATAGCATCCAAAATAAGGACAGTGTTTTCGCTTGGTCACTCACAGGACTCTAAATGTAGTGGTGGGATTACAACTTCATATTCTACTTATTTGCTAAAACCTTTCCTCCTAACTTTCTCTCCAGGATTTTTGCGAATATATATTCCCTTATTCTTTTATATTTTCTGTAATTGCTCCTCTTCTCCATTATTACTACTGAAACTATTCATTGTCTTTCCCTTTCCATTTTGCAAAAATCTTAAATTCCCTCCCTGCCTCAAACTGTTTAAGGGCTTTCACTTCTGGTTTATATCAGATAGGCTAAAGCTCTAGTTTCTGTTTTGCTTAATCCTAATTAAACTTCTGGCCAACATACAAATGATGCGTATTACCTCTGTGGCAGCCTTTGCTTTTGACTAATCCAGAAATACTCATTTTCCTATATATTTTGTACTAAAGGAAGTTGTCTTTAAAGATGAGCAACTTTGCTCTTCAAACACTTAATCAGTGAATACCATGCAGAGATGTAATCTGCTTTCATACAGCCGTCAGTGCATCAACCCAGGATGATGTGTTTTGTACTACCTAAGAACCAGAAGACTATTTAAGACCATTTAACCACGATAGGACATAAATATTCAGATTACAAAATAAATAAGTAAATTGAGAGGATTTAAAAAAAAAAAAGAAAAAAGAAAAAAAAAACACCAAGGTGGAAAATTAATCCTGATGTAAAGCCAGCTAGTTAAACTGTATACTTGCTGTACAGCCACCATTAGCCAAGCCCTGCAGTTTCCTGATGTTTATTACAGGATATGCCTGGACAAATCTTCTTTCATAAAAGCTCTTTGACACAAAGACATTGAACTTTAAGTACCTTAACACAAAAGCAGACCTTTTAAAGGGGATTTACTTGATCTTTTTATATACAAAAACAGCTGGAAAGGGAATAGAATGACAATGAAGTAAAACAATACTTACAGAAAATCAGTTAGTAAATCTCCATCTTCTTCTCCTTTAGACACGAAAGCGAACTCCATACACAGTCAGCACCACATACACAAAAGTCCTAGTAAGCCCAGCATCTTCTAGAAGATTAAGGGGCTGATCAAAAGAACACTGAAATCGCTGGAAATCTTGCTATTTGCTTGAAAAACTTTGGATCTGGTCCATACTGACTCCGTTAAGAGTAACTGCTCATAGCAACTCAGTTTAAAGCTGTAAGAAAACAACTCTGGTTATAACCTCCATAAAAAGATAATAAAATGCAATGCGTGCTTTCTTTGTATTTACTTTACTTTCCATAATTTTTAAAATGGAAACTTACAGCACTTTGCTCCACAATCTAATCCAATTCATTTGGTCTGAGGAAGTGAAAGGAAAACACAAGGCAGAGAAGTTTGGTTCCCTGCTTCAAGATGTATCATTATTCATAGCGAAACCAATTACTATTTTATCCCTTAGTTTTATTTGTCAAAAAAATTTGTCAAAAATTGAAGGGACAGCATGACATACTTTTTAGAAAAGGCTCTCCATGTTGCTGGTTCTAGGTCCTGGTTCCGTATTTCCTGTGTGTCCCAACTGCCTAAGGACTATTCCTCATAATTTCACATGTTCATTGAATGCAAGATCAGACTTCTGTAACTCAGTTTTATTTCCACTTCTGTGCATGCATGTGTGGGCATGTATACACATTATAGAACAAAGTCAAAAAATGAAGATAGCATCAAATGAGAAAAACAAGGAATATGATTCCAAAACATTTTAACGAAAACATATGCTGACTGGATACAGACCATTCCGAATTTCAGGCAAAACTTCTACTGTTTGCAGTAAGTGCCACAGAAAATAAGTTTCTATTGTTCCTGTAAGAGAAAAAAAAAACATGATTAAAGAACTGTTGTCCACTGGCTGACAAATGCACACAGATTTGTAGGACAAACAAAGCCATGTCTACAAGCAGGATCTCATCTACACTCCAAATAAAAATCAGCGCAAAATCTCCAGCGATTCAAATGGGAATAGAACAGATGCATAAGTTACGATGCTCTTATTGCCAGAAAGGTTAAACCATTTTGTAAATCTTTTTCTACCGCTCTCACAAACCGAAAGCTTCTACTGCCTAATGTCACATTTGGTGACCAGATGGTACTGAGGAAACCTCTATTCTAATTTTAAAGCATTTTAATACTTCTGCTAGGCTTTTTAGATCATTAATATATGATTAGCATCTTCTATACATGAGTAGATAGATCATATATGTGATATCTGATCATCCAGCAATAACAATCTGGATCAAGTTCAAGTTGATCATATAACCACAATTCTAGCATCTTAGACAAATAAAGCAATATGGAACATCAGCTGACTTCTTCCAAGTCAAGACATATCTTATCAACGAGCCAGCATGCAGTGGACAACCAGTAAACCTTGCCACTACAAAATTAACCTATCTACAAATTTTGAAGACATTTGAACAAGCCAAACATGTATATATCAGGCTGTATTTTGGCCACAACCACAACACTTTTCATGCAGGACTGGAAGCTCTAACATTGCACTTTTCAAACTGCCAAACCACACCAAGTTCCAACAAGAAGTTCTCAGACTTCTGCCTTTAGGATGCCCAAAGCAGACATTTCCACTTCTGTCTCATTTCGGTAGGCAGGCTTATTGAAAACCCTTCTCAGATTAGGCTCACACATGGTAATCAAGTCCGATTCCTGTATAGCAGCTTCTTACTTGTTGATCTAATGAAGTATTTCACAGAGGAGAAATAATGCTATGCCCATTATACATATATAAAGACTGAGGCATGGAACAGTAAAGCAGTTATTCCAAATCACCACCACTAGAAGCAAGAGTACAAGCTGCTGTCTTTGGTAATACATCAAAAATCTATGTTTGCTATTCCCTAAAAACATATAAGCTCTGGAAACTGCTTTATTACAGCAATCACTTCTAGAAATCTTCAGAACCAAATTATTACCCAGAAAGGTCATTTTGGCAGGGGGAAATAAAAAAAAAAATGCATATTTAAATACATATAGTTTTTTCTTAGCCACATTTTTTGTGATTTTTCAGATCAGAATACCAATCAGATATTATCCTCCCTGTTCCCACAGAGACCACAACTCAAGGTGGTTAAGAATATTTACTACCTGTTGAGATTTCTAAAAAGGGGCATTAATACTTAAAGTTTTATATATACAGTGCTGTAGATAAAGGGCTTTAGATGGCACTAAAATTTTCTGAATTCTGGTTAAGGATTTTCAGTTGATATTCTTCAATGCTGCCTTGTAAGCCTATAGTTACATTGCAAAATCAATGTATACAACTATTATTTGGCTTTTCTATCTTTGACTGCAATAAGAACACTTCTGAAGCTATTTATTGGCACTTTGGTAATGCCATAAAGGCTATTTCTTCTTTCCTAATTGTGCTTTCGTTCCTTTCTGTGCTGAGCAAAATATGGCAAAGGATCAAAAGTATATATCCCTTTTTTTTTTTTTTCCCCAGCAAATTGAACATTATAAACTAGGTTTCTGATCACCCTCAGATTCTCTTCAGAAACTACAATGAGGCAAAAACTGTGGGACACAAGTGCTCCCTGGATCCCTACTGCCTAACATTGCAGGGGAGAGCTGCTGACAACTTTCTAACATGTTATTCCAGATGAGGCTTTCCCATTTAAAGCCTCTACTAGACCACAACTAGCAACAGCAATAAGCTCTTACAATATATTCCCACTCTGCTCTTGACCCCACCGTTTACAGGAAACAACAATTCCCCTTCACCAAGTGGCCCCAGTTACAGGGAAATCTATGATAATCACTGAAAGCCAGCAAACTGTTGAATGCTCTTCAAAGCTCAGGAAATCCAAGCCTTCCTGCAAGATTTCCATCGGCTTCCCACTCTACCCTAAATTACATTTATATGCCTCATTCTTCTATTTTACACTTCCCACAGCTTGAGCCCTTCCTGTCTCATCTTCCTTTTTCCTCATTTTTCTGCAAATTCTGTCACTTTCATGCCTAGCTCAAGCAGAGTAACCACGGTGCCCATGTCACATTTTTCTACAGCAAATTGAATCCTTCTGTAAGTCAGCTCTCTGCGTTCGGGGGACAGACACTTCTCTCGTGACTGCACAGCAGTTCAGATTACCACACAACAGTGCGCTGCATCGCCACTTTTATCTGCAATAGGCACAGCTCCTTTTTGCACGGGCGTTACGCTGATTTTTTGCAATCCAGCTGCTGCCTCCCACAGCCGCAGGATTTGCCGGACCATCCCCTAAAAGCAGCAGCAGCTACAGCTCACAGCTCTCCGTCAGCGCTGCCGTGCGCGGCAGGGGTGCAGGAAGGCTGCTGCTGGGAAGGGATGCTCCCGCTCCCCATGGCAGCGGGGCCGTGCGCTGGTGTTCGGCAGCCAGGAGGAGCAGCCACCCAGCCCAGGCAGCCGCCGTGCTGGGCTGCACGGTGGCACGGGAGCCCTGCCAGTCGTGGGGTAACGTTTTGCTGCCTCTCCTGCGCTGAATTAGAGGACTTTGCCTCCGACTCGAGGCAGGACCCGTTCTGTGCTGGCTGCCGCTCCTGCTGAACTCAGTGGCAGCTGCGCTCCCCTCTCCCCACGCACATGCATCTGTCAGCATTGCCGTTTCCTTCCAAGCTCAACATCAAGGTCCGTGTAATTACATATAAGCATATGTATATGATTGCATATGCATGTGTTACTTCAAAAAGATTTGCATAGTAAAGCCTGCAAAACGAGAAAACACCAGAATCAAAGGAAGCAGGTGTGATTCAGCAGCTTGCTTGTGGGCATGCTACGAGACAGTCACATGCGACTGCAGGCTGCTTTGGTGCACATCATGCCAGCCCCCCGCTCCCCATAAAGCTGTCATCACCTCCTGAGCTCTCCCATTGCACCCCAGCACTTCACTAGCATTCATCCATTCACGTCTAAATAATTCGGCAACACCATTACAGCCCCTCCCAAAACTGAGGAGCTGGAGTACATGTTGCACACATTAACGAGGAACAGCACAGGGCATTCGCGATATTTAACTATAAGATCATTCTTTTCCTTCCTGGTACGACCTGCCCCGTGCAGCGTTTACTGACTGAAGAGGCTGAAGTCCTGCAGGTAACAGCCAGCTCTGATTCAGCACCATCAGCACCGCTCATTGTGTACACTGATCAAACAAAAGCTTTCTTGGAAAAGATCTTGTCCCAGAACCCACCCCTGGTACTGTTCGAGTCCCTCGCTCCAGTGAACAAACTGCAGGACCGCTGGGCACCCGGAGGGATCTTTTAGTAACAGATCGCCATGATGCATAGGCACGGGAGAAGCAACAACGCGAGTAGCCTTCAAATCAAGTATTTATTATGCGACTTTCATACTTCGTTAACAACTTTTCCCCAGTTTTGCTGAGTGAGGCGCACCACCTCCGTGCCCCTGGCTGAGAGGGACCGCTGAGCAGCGCAGCCTTGCAGCTGCTGGCCGGGCACGGTCCCCAGAGGTGTCGAGCTCAGCAGGGACCGCTGCTGGTAGAGACGATCTTCTGCTCGGTTTTCTTAATTGAGAAGCCGTGATTGCAGCAACACCAGGCCCCAACGTGCGTAACAAGCAGAGCGTGGACCACTGAGATCTATAGCACAGACCACTCCACCTAATTAAGTAATAGCTAGCAGTTGTGAGCTTTTCCATGCATATATAAAGCCTGCTGGTAAAAGGGGGAAAGCTTTTTTGTTAGGTTGCAGTAGTTTGGGATGATGCTGAGAAGTCTGGTAGGGTATTTACTTATGTGATTAGTCTTTTTGCTTTTAAGTCTAAAATCCCTTTTTTCTTTTGCTACTTGTTTTGTTGCTTGTATGTTTTTAGTTATTTCTCTGTACTTTAGCTCTTGTGACTTTCTTTTTCTGCCATTCTACATGTTTTTCTCTATGTATGCTTTTTTCTTTCTTCTATTCCCTGCCACCAGTGGGAGTAGTAAGTGTACACATGCTTTGAATCTATATCTAGTTCTGCAGAGGAGCCTGCACAACCCTGGAAATAATCATTCTGAGAAAAATGGTGTTCACCCTTTACAGCAATTGTGTGGAACACATGAACTCATAGGGCTGTTACCATGCAGGCTGACCTCTAAGCAGGAGTTGAGAGGATACATCTACTGATGATTCTTCAAGGATCAGCTTGTAAGTTTGTGTGTGTAAACTGAGGCTTTTCAAGGACTCCCCACTCTCATGCATCTTTCTGAGAATGGCAGAATGCACTCTTGAGACCTCCGTCTGCTAAACTCACTCTTCCAAAATGTGGAGGTGGCAAAATTTCTGAATTGAGCATTGTAATATTTTGTCTATGCAAAAAAAATCTTCCTTGATTATTGCCTCAGACCTGACTAAACAGCTTTCCAGTTGGAACTTCATCAGTGCTCAAACTGAGATGCATAACACTATGGAAAAGCTGACATTGGCCATCTGCAACTTGAGGATGAAAAGCAAGCTCCTGAGTGTATGGTCTTACAGGAAGATTCAAATAGAAAAATGCAGACTTAACTATTAGCAGTGCCAGTAGCTCCACCTAGAATAGGTATAAAAATACAGGTGTATGCTCTCTTCCTAAGTGACTAAATGATTATAAATATCATTTTTTCCCATATTACTCCTTTCTCTTCCTAGTCAATGCTATTGTTATCTGCTGTGTAGCTAGTAAGGTTACTTGTGATAGAATTATGCTGACAATTATATATATATAAATGGAAAACTGAGGCCCAAGAATGTAAATTCTGGACAATCTGTTTTGTGTATTTATTCTGTCAAGCACTGTGTGTACAGTATTATAAGGATAAGAATAAAAGTTTTATGTTCTTAACTACCACTTTCAAGCTGAACCTCAAAACAAGCTACACTTCAGTTCAAGGCTTGAACTTGCTGTTGAAAGGAAAATCAACAGAACAATTTTCTTTATCATGCGTAACTACATGTACCTATCGCTTTGAGTGTATAATAAGAAGCTTAACAGCATCTCAAGCAACTGGAGTTTTTCACTCCAGTTTTGTCCTCCTTTGCACTAGTAATCATTCAAGCTTAGCAGCATTTGTTAAATTCAGATACAGGTCAACTCTATTGCCATAAAGTTCAAAGAAATGGGTGCAGCTGATTGAGCCATATCATAAAGAAATTTATACAGAAAATAGTGGTTTGATGATGCCTGTATTGATAAATAGGATAATATTTTGCTTCTCAGCTGATGTAATACCTGGTTTCTATCATGGACTAAACTATCTTCCTGAAAATTCTAGTTAAATGGTAGGTATTCTGCCTTACTAAAGTATTTTGCAAGAAATACCTTCTATCAGGTAAGTTAGATACAGAGCTGTCATCTCCCTTCTGCAAGTAAACAGATGAATTAAAAGGAATGTGCATTTAGACCGATTGCATTGTGTAACATCATTTCCATGGGTTTAGAGTGAACCTGTAATGCTACCATAAACATAAGCTCAATATAGTCAGATTTGCCACTAAATAGGGAATAGATTAAAAATAACAGGGCATGAGGCAAGCTTAGAGGAACTGGACCCAACGTATGTTTAGTCAGCATAAGTCACTCACGCAGAAGTGAGTGATTTGAAGTGGCCAGGACCATGGGTGCTCTGATCTGGATGCTCTAAAAATGCCTGGTTACTAGAAAATGTTGGGAGCTTAACTATGGAAAATCAGAGGGTTTTTTTTCTGGTTATCTCAATGCAGACTTAGCTGAGAACACAAGTCATTAAAACAGGATGGGATTATTTTTAATAAACATTACAATAGACTGTCTGAAAGCTGAAGAAGGTGGGATAAGAGCAATGGACTGCAACCATCTACTGCGTCATGCTGAGCAGCCTGCTGCTGCTTGAGCTGTCTCCCTGAAATCTGTACTCTCTTTGCTTGGTGGGGGCAAAGAAAAGGAAGCAGAAGCTGGCCTTAAATCCCTAAAGGATGCATCCATTGTAACTCTGTTCTGGACTGCGGTGCATACACTGTGGCTCTTATTCAGAAAGACTCCCAGCACCTTCTGGAGAGGCTCTATCAAATCTGGTAACTGGCACAGTACAGAGCATGTAATGAAGTAATACTTTGTCTTCATTTATTAAAACAGCTGTCTAAGGTCATAAATACAACAAGTTGTTTTTATCACCAGGAGTCCTCCCATAAGCACGAGGATGATGATTAACATCGTAGCTCCAATTCTGCTTACATCCACAACCTCGCAGCAGATGCTTGGCTCCGGTCTTGTTTAAAAGCCATCAGAAAATGCCTTGATCGCTGGTGACCTCTGCAAGAACTTTGGTGGCTGCTGCATTGATCTGACCCAAGGAGTGCTCCTCAGGCAAACATGAAGGCAGGCTTTTTTATTGATTAGCCAAATGGTCCAGCCTTCCTGTTTTGTCTCCTCTTTGGCAATTAAGAAAGAAATCCATTGAGGGAGTGGTGGCAGTGAACCTTTCCCTCTGACACAAATAACCTTAATCAGGCCTCTTAGTTAATTTCTGAAATTGTTCGGTATCGACCTCTGTTTGAAGCAGGACTTTCATCCTACAGCCCTATCAGTAAAACATACACATCTTCCTATTACCGAAGCAGGCTTTTTCTAATGGTGACATCTTTTAGTTCTTATTTACAATCCTAATCACATCATTGATTCCAGTAATCTTTCCTGCACTAAGAGCTGTCATTAATTGTCTCAAAGGAGGACATGGGTGGGGTTTGTGGTTTTTTAAACCCAGATGATTAAAATTAAACCAAATAATAGCAATCTAAGACTTGGGGTGGGGGAAGGGAAGAAGAGAAGGGGGGAAAAAAAATCCAAATTCTCAGTGTTTTTAACATCCAGACAGTAACGAGGCCACAACGTTCCTTGGCCTAAGACTGAGGCTGATACCTGAAATGGAAGCAGAAGATCATTTTGGTGACTCAACTGAACAGCTGGGATTAGCTTTCTATTCTCAAAACCATGTTTGTCCAGATTAGGAAAGCAATTGTTCAATCCAAAATACAGCAGTTGGGCATTTTGGACTTACGTGACTCCGTTTGTTTCAGAACAAAATTCTGGAAATGCTTCACTTGGGTAATGAGACAATGAAGCATTTCCCCACTTCCCCCCAGTAATCACTGATTTAACCCCCAATGAGAAATTAAGCATTTCCTCACCTCTTTCCTAATAATCAACGATTTAACCCACAAACGAATGAATTAATCCTCTACCTCCATCTTCGCCAGTTCTGTTCTAAACCTGTTCACACAAGGGCAGGTCTTGCTTGTCCTTCCTAGTGTTAAGAGATGTTTTAGCCAAGGAAACACTGAAGTCATTGGGCATATTCATAGCTTATGTCACTATGACTTCACTGCTACTCTGTGATGAAGAGCAAAAGAAGGTTGTTGGGGGGGTAGGTAAGCCCTGGGCCTGGGGCACTCAAATGCAGCTGAATCTGGGGCTAAGCCACCCCCCTATTTGATAGCTCTTCCTCCCCTTATGCACATGCACTCAGTTTTTCGTGCTGGTTCTCTCTCCCACCGTGCATGAGTTAAATGCAAAGTTTTTCTCTTTAAGAAAACCAGTGAAATCCAGTAAATAGAGATGCTAGGAAAGTTCTGGTTGAGCAAGAGTGTTATTTATCGTATGGTCTCCTTGCTAGAAAATGCCCCTTTGGCAGTCACGGTACTTGGGGTGCCAAGGAGGCATGTGAGAAATTTGGCAGGGAGAAAAGGCTTTGACTTACCAAGGTGCTATCCCCGTCTGCACGGTGGATTTACAAACCTGATGTCATCTATTTACATTTCTGAATCGCAGCATGGAGCAAAATGCAGCGATAAAAAAGATCGGTCTTCATTTGGCGAAGTAACTGCCAAATTAAATGATGACAGATGGAAAAGCTAAAAGCCGTGGTGTCATGGATGCAACGATAGCCCCCTGCTTTAGCAATTGGTAAATATATAAACCTCAGCTGGTGTCTGCAGAAGATACGCATCCAGTTTAAAGATAGCCCTTGGACTTTCTATTTAATCAATACCCCCTATCGAAGAGAGCAGCGTTGAGCATTAGAACTAAAACAGTGTTATTAGAAAATGATATACTGCACATTAGGATGTATAATTCATGTCGCCTTCATTTGCTCAGACCATCGTGAAAATCCATAAATCATTTTCTCGTTCATGTATTGCCTAAGTGCAATTTGTCATTTCGCATTAGAGGGCTGCCTCAGATCATCGGTGCTTTTAATTCACTGCTTAGGGTTTAACAAAACGCCGGCCCGGCGTGCGACAACGGAGCCTGCATGGGAATGAAGCGCTACCTCCGCCTCGCTGCCACAAAATGGAGACGCCCGTGCGCCTGGGAAGCGCGGGCAGGGGAGGGCTGCGACCGGCGGGGACCGGCGGGGGGGATCGCGGCGCCGAGGCGCGGCCCCGCCCGGGTGCGGAGCCCCGCGGCA
>VXAL01012532.1:77814-89728 GCA_013399475.1 Chauna torquata
TCGGGCAGCTTCGGCTCCCACCACCACAGCCAGAACTACTGCTACCAGGTCTGCCTCACGCCCGAGTCCGCCAAGACCGACCTGATGTTCCTCAAGCCCTGCAGCCCCTCCCGCAGCACCGACACCGAGCACAACCCCTGCGGGGCCATCGTGACCGGCTACGCCGACCAGCAGCCCGACATCATCTCCAACGGCAGCATTTTGTCCAGCGAGGTAAGTAAGGCGCGGGCGCGCGGCACGCCCCCACGCCCCGCCGCGCGCCGGCCGTTGGGGGACCGTTGGGCGGCCGTTACGGCCGCTGCCGGGGCCGCTGCCCCGCGGGCTGTCCCCGAGCCCCGCTTCGCCGTCCCGCGAAGCTCCTCCCCGTCCCCTCCCGGCGCAGGGTCCCCTCTGAGGCGTCTGCTGCGGGAGGCACCGGCTTGCGCTTTGCGGGGAGGGCTGTGAGGCTTTTCGCACAGCCGCTGCGGCTGACAGTGGTGGAGTGGCATGGAGAATAATCGCAGGGTGTTCTGAGGCGAAATTTGGAAACTGCGCTTTTTTTCTAACTGAAACCTTCTCACGTGCGAGAAGGGCTGTGGGGGATCCCCACTCTGGGACTGTGAAAATCTCTGCACTTAGCAGGAGCTTTAAGTAATTTGTGACTTGGGGTTTTTTAAGAGACTATTCTTTCCTGTATCGGAACAGCTCTTTATAACCCAGAGCTGAGTTCGCAAAGAAAAGCATCAAGAAAGAGTTTCCGTGAAATTATATGCAGAGATTTAAAGTTCCCTCTTGTTAAACATGTTGTCTGTTTTGTGTTGCCTAGTGTGCTGAGAATTTCTATCAAAGCGTGTGTCACGTCTTAATGCTCCCCTGTTAATCATTTTTTACTATGTCAGCTCATACATGCTCTTGGTACTTCCCTGCTTGTGTGCTAATGAAAACACATTCTCTCTTAACGTGAATACTGAAACCTGAACACTGTCCAGTCTGGCTGGGGTGGTTTGAATGGTTATTTTCTATGGCTGGATAAATTCTGCAGTAAAATGTCTAGTATTGGTTTTTAACATTGACTTTTCCTCACAATGTCTGTACAAGTCTGTCTTCTGTTGCCTTTTTGAGGACTCAGGGGTGTCTTGAAGTATTTTCTTCCTTAGTGTGCAATAACTGTACTGTCTCCCCCTATTTTTATACACTGGAATTAAAAACAGACTGAAAACTAGATTACAATAAGTTTTTCTCAGAGCAAGTAGTACACAACTCTAGGAATAGTTCTGTTGATTTTTGTGGGAGTCCTTGTGATACTTGACAGCATGCACTGTGAGAAAACGTGTCAGAATCTCATCCCAAAGATCTCAGGAAAAAATCCCTCATGCTTTCCCATATGTGTGAAGAAGAGTCAATGGCTGTTTTTTTTTCCTTATGTCCTAGAAACAGATCGTGTAGGCCTGCTTGCAGCTAAACATTACCATTTATAGTGAATACGGTGAGCTGCTCTTGTGTACTTTCTGATGCTGTTTACAGAAATATCAAGATTTCAAATATTTCCCAATGTTTTCTTTTTCCTAGACAAAACATCAGCGTGCTGAGCTCAGTTATCTAGTTGACAGACCCCGACGGGTAAACAGGTATGGGCTTAGTAATGTGTTTTCGTAATGCATGCTTTAGCAAGTGTGAATGCGATGCAGAAATGTGTTTACTGCAGATGTAAAATAGTAGTAAAGCAGTGGAAAAATGGATGTATATAGACATATTAAATAAAACACTGTCAACTAAATGAGTCTGAATTATGGCTTTTCTGAACTGGTTTCAAAATCATCTGAAAAGAGAACAAAATCTCATTTTGCATTAATTTAAAACATGCTTTAAATTCTTATGAATCCTTCTGTAGGGTCTTCCTGATAACATTGGCATCTCTCAGTGAAAATTTAGCTATCCAGCTTACATAAAAGTTACCAAATTATTTATACCAATTACATGAAAAACGTGCAGAGCAGTATTGCCTACTGTCCATTTTGTCGAGACTACCAATGGCTGATAATGCAAGTTTTGTTTATGGTGGACAGAGTACGTCTGCAGAAGCAGTGCAGCAAGGCAGGAGTAGGTGAATGCAGCACCGTGTTTGGCCATGTGATGGCAGAAGAATGTTTTATGAGTTCCTCTTTCATGTTTATTCTAATGTAAAGATGTTTCTGTGTCTAGTTCTGCATTCCAGGAAGCAGACATAGTAAGCTCTAAGGACAGTGGTCATGGAGACAGTGAGCAAGGAGACAGTGATCATGATGCCACTAATCGAGGTCAATCCTCTGGTAAGTCTGATAAGAGAGTGGAAATAGTCAATCTTGAAGTAGGAAAACTAGAAAGAACAGTTACCTGTAGGAATATAATATAAGAGTGGCATAAAATAATGTAAGCATATTGCATGGAAGGCTGGGTTTAAGTCAGCTTGCCACTATGGTAACCTAGACAAGGAGACAATTTTGAACACTGCGCATTCAAGGAGCAGAACTTACTTTATTCTTTTGGCCTGGGGGTGAGGGGGTTGGTATGTTATTCTGCATTATTGGCTGTAGCAAAACTTCCTGCACATTAAAACAAAGTTCTTGGTACATTTTATAGTGCATTTTTTTTCAGCAGCAGATTTGCAGGATTTCAAAGCATTAGGCAACTTTGTTTAGTAGGCACTTCAGCTGGCATGGCAATGTGAAGTGCAGGGGGAGTTCCCAAGGGAAAGAATGAACCCAGTGATTGAATGACAGCCAGATTGTGAGGATTTTTGCTGGGGATCAGTGGAGACACATTGGGTGTTCTGAATGTGTAATACCTTAGCATTTTTAGAGGACTGTTTTTTAATTCAAATTAACAGACCATATAGTATAAGTGGTCTCCATGTTAATAAGGTATTAAGTACATTTCTTTCAGTCATAATGAAGGAAAGAAATGCTTTAAAAGACTATGATTTAGCTGTGATTTGAGTCACCTAGAAAACATATACATTGCAGTGTTATTCCTATGCATATGGCTTGCTGTCTTTGCTCTCATACTGTCAGTTTTCCTTTGAAAGGGACATTTGTTTAGAGCCTGCGCATTACAATTCATTCTCGCCCCCACACTGCATTTTAGCCAGAAATGCTTTTGCTTTCTTCCCTACCGCAGTTTCCAAAGGTCTGGTTATGTCTTGATTCAATACAGTGATTTCTTTCCCCTTGTTTCTTCTGTGCTCTGTCACATATTAGGATTTGCTACAAGTACATCGTACAAAATACTACATGAGTTTCTCCACTCTTCCATTTTTTTTTCCTGACCCCCATCTTAAAAGATTTCAGGGCAAGGGACTCTGCTGTCATAGCAGGGCAGTATCTCCCGCGTGCTGTTAATATCCTCTATTTTCCTGCTGCTATAGTCACTGTCCCCTTAACGATGGGAAACCCAGGAACCAGGGGAAGAGGAGGCTGCTACAGGGCCCCTTTATACTGCTGCAAGTCATTAATATGCAGACCTAATGAGACTCAAGAAGAGCCAAGAGTCTCCGGAGCTCTCTGCTTCTTGCAGGGCTTCATGCTAAGTGAACAGAGTGTCTATTTTGTGTCTGGGAACCTGACAACAAACCAGGTCTTGCCAGAAGTTTACATCTGAACACAGAGCCTCTTTCATTTTTGGCCTATATGTGGCGTATGATTTATTGTTGTCTTAAAAAGCCATGTATTTAGCCTCCCCCCACCCATTCTTTTACACTGTTTCTGATGCAGCAATCAGTGCTACTGAGTTATAAAAAGCTCCCTCTCCTCCTGCCCTCCCTGCATTCCATTTTTTTTCGTTTACGTATTTTACTGCAGCAGTCATATCAATGAACATTTCAATCAGTTTAGTCCCTCAACATAATGAACCATAATAACCAAACAGGAGAGAAAAGAATAAACATCTGCAGAAGGGGCTGGATTTGACTGATGGTGGGAATATAATCATATAGTTGCACATAAACTGAAAGCTATTTTCTTGTAGATGCATCCAGTGCTGTTGTTGTTGTGCTTCTGCTCTTTATTCTTTCTCCCAGTTTCACAAGTAGTCTATTTCAGATAAGAACACTGGAACTGTTGACATAATTGATGTTAGTTCTTAAATGGGTAGATTCCTTATTTTTGTTATTTCTATGTTACTAAATTAGAGGAAAAACCTATACTTTCAAAATAATTTCAAATCATTTTAATATTCTGATGTGATTTATGAACTTCTGTAACTTAAATAATGATTGCATATGAAGTAATGAATGCTGACAGTTAGGTTCGGAATACTCACAATTAACAATTTGAACTGAAACCTCAAATACACAGAACTTCCAATTTAATATATTGGTGCTGTGCTTTCAGAGTAATTTGCATGAGCAATTTTTAAAATGCTGGTTCCAAATAAATATTTAAATACAATTCTCTGAAGAAACTGCTCTAATTTTCTACCAATGTATGTAGTTTTCCTGTAAGTTTTGGGCTGAAGCGTGCTGTCACGATGCAAAGTGCACTTTGACCTAAGTGATGACAAGGTATTTTGATATAAAGACATCACGCTTGCTCTTAGCTTTTTGTGATGAATTTTATGAAAAAATGAGAGCATAAATCTTATTTGATCTTGAATGGCTAGAGGAAATGTCTGAGGGAATGCCTTCTCAGTTTTTCAGTCATTCTAGTGCTCTATAATCAATTCTATCTAAATTATTAAAGGAAAACATAGTGGTTGATAACATGGGTTGTTTTTTTTTTCAAGATATTACCTGTTATCATACAGAATCATATGTTTTCAAAAGCATTGTGTTTGTATCTGAAAACTTGTCTTGTTTAGTCAACAAGTCTCATTGAAAATAAAACTTACTCCCTGGCAGTTTTAGTCAACAACATGTTTTGCTTGCAAAACATCTTTTTTCCTCTTCTGTGCATGACTTCTGTCACCAGTGAACAGTCCTGTGACATACACATAGCTATTCCATAGTAGTCCATTGTTGGGCAAGCTGACTGTCAAAGTCGTGGTGAATTATTAGTTGGGAAGGTGAACATACTGGATGAAAATCTGTCACTGTGTCATAGATCTCTCCTGCACAATTACTTAGTAAAAACTCTGAACTAAGCTGTTCTATGTGTCATAAAATATCCTATTATGTTTTAAAATAAGATTCTGGTTCATCTTTCAACAGAATATATTTTCTTCGTAGTGATTTTAATCATGGTTTCAAGTGTGCTGGAATGTATGTAAGGGATTCATATTGTTCCCACTGGGGTAGCACCTGAATGCATTATTATTATCTACATTCTTACCTACCTTAATACTGGTGAACTAGGAAAGGACTGTCATTTGCATTTAGCAGAGAATGGCAAGTAGTGGGATGCTCAGGTGTTCAAGACCTTAATTTTTATGGATTTAGTAGTCATTTAATTGAGTTGGGGTAAGGATCTGAGCCTTTTGGAAAATAGGTTTCCTAGGGTCCTGCAAGAAGTTTTTGGTAGATGGAGGGAGGGGTTTCTCAAACACCAAATGAGTGTTCTAATTACTTGTGCTCTTCTATTTCTGTAAATTGTTAAGACAAAAGCTGTTATTTTGTTGTAGAACAAATGCAACTAATGCAACACTACTACCTATTACTAACACACTATATTTCAATCATGTTCTGTAGGAGTCGTTTCTAAGCTTGAGGTTAGTTTATTTCCCATGGTTGATTAAATTTTTGGCCTCCCTTGTGAAATTGCTGACTTGGGTGCCAATTAGTACTCTGTGTGTGTGTATGTTTAGTTGTGATTAGACACCTGTCCTGTAAGATTTGGACTCATGCCATCAACTTATTTTGTATGGTTGGTTGCTAGCTACTCAGTTTTCTCACACTGAACATGCAGAGTTCTTTACAATATTACCTTTGTTTCACTCTTCTTCACTGAACTGGCAAGATCTCTCAGATATATTACGGGAAGGAATATCCAAGATGTGAAGCTAAATACATGTACTGTAAATTATATGTTATAAAATGCATCAAATTTTGTACAATCTACTCAGTGCAATACTGGACTGGACAGTATGCATTGGTGATTGCCTGAGATCTAAAATCAGATTTCCACTATTGGACTTTATGAAGGGAATTAATAGAGGTCTAATACAAAGGCAGAGGGTGAAACATTACCTCACACCTTTTCAGTACAGATTTAGTAAACCCCAGGAGGGTTAGTAGGCGTTATTGCTGGGATGTAGAATAGCTATGATATTTCAGTGTTGATAAGGACAAGAATTTGAGAAGTCAAAAGGAGAATTTTGGTGATAAAGGGACAGAGAAAACCAGTATTCCTTCTGAGCCTCTGCAGAGTGACAGCTAAATCCTGTTTTGAAGATCACTTGGGCTAACAGTCTATCTCGGATAAAGCGAGAGTGAACATTAAAATGGCTTAGAAAAGTGCTTTGACTTGAACTGAAGGTTTCTTCTTTTTTTTTTTTTTGTCTTCTTTCATTGGGCTGCATGCTTAATAATGTTCACATCTCAATGGTCCAGATAGGGCTTTGAAGCTGAGATTTGGAAGAGCTGAATATCGAAGATGTTTAAGTCTTTTTTTCATGTTCTCGTGCAGATGAAGTCAGTTTTATCCAAGGCAGCACACCAATTACTTAGCAAGAAAGAATGATAATAACTGTTTCATAAAGTCCATTTCTTCAATAGATAGTCTTCCACAGAGGAGGTTAAAATCATTATCCTTATTTACAGGCAGAAAACATGAATCACAGAGAAATGACTAACTTGCTCAAGGATAATCTAACCAAATGCGTAGCTGGTCTGGTAAGGGAGCTCCAAAAAGGAGTCCTGGTTGCTTATGTCACAGCTATCTCCCATTTGACCTTCAAAAAGCTACCACAGAAGAAGCCACAAATGCCATTTAATTCAAAGGAAAAGCCAAATTTTTGGGAAAAAAAAAGGCATATTGGGGAAAACCTCTTGATAACAATACTACAAAAATACTTTGTCAACATTTAATTTGTATTTTTTCTTTTTATTACATCATTTACTCAGTAATATATATGAATGCGTTTATTCATTACTCTAAAGGCTTGGTATATGGCTCTTCTCCCTTAATTAAATTAAGAAAATAAATTATTTAAAAATGGTTTTAGGCTTAATTTTCCTTTTGATCTTAAAGTGTATTTCAAATCAAGTAGAATTCATGCACACAGCAAAAAGGAAGCAAACTGGGAATATGGTTTAGAAATGCAGTACTACCAAATATTGGATTCAAAGCACCTGAGTCCAGGAAATTCAGATGCATATATAAAACTCTAATATTTAACTCCTTTTTTAGTTTTTTGTTTCCTTTCATGGAGGGGGCAGGGGCTTGTTTTCCTTCAAAATCTGCAAAGTTAGGTTGTGTAAAAGCTTGCATTGCCTACTGACCTATCTAGATAAGACTTGACCTTTGCCATTTTTATGTATATTGTATTTGGAATAGGTCAATGCTTATCATTTTTCAGCTCTTCAGTGCTCTATACTATCTATTTGTATCTCCAAAGGACATTTGAAATTCGTAATTCAGAGTCACCTTTAAAATCTCAATTTATCTGCATGCAAGGACTAATAGGATAACTAAATGAAAAATATAAAGCATTTTTCTTTAATGTGGATTTGCAGTTATGATGGATAGTTTAGTTTAGACTATATATATATATATAAGCAGATTTATGAGGGAGATGAGATGGAAGTGTTATACTGCTGAACATTTCTTTTTGTTATAAATCAAGAATATGATTCTTGGAGTATAAAGGAGTTCTGTGCTAAATGTCTTACTTCATTTATCGTGATATATTCTTCCTTCTTGGAATCTAGCAAACAGCCTTTCCTCCCCTGCCCCCCACCACTCACCCCGTTTTTAATGTTTTTCAATTAAAACCAGAGAATTCTATGCTATGACCCACAGGAAAAAGGTGAAGGAAGAATAGCGCATGTCAAAGTCAATGTAAATACACATAGGTGCCCAGGGATTTCAAAATCAGAATGATAATTTGAATTTATTTTCTGTTGAAATATTAAAGCCAAAGGCTTGGTTCTGTACCCATTAACCTCTTAGGGAATGTTGTGACTGAATCGAGTAGGAGGACCCAACCCAGTCATCTCTGAACAGCTGTTTCCATTGTAATCAAGCATTTACTTTCTAGCTACAGTTCACAGTGGATATTGAAATTCACTTTTTTGTACATACATTTTCTTTTAGAAGTTCTCATCTTCTTGGGGGGCATGGGGTGATTTGTCATACAAGCTTACATTTTATATCCCTTACATTCATTACTTTGTTTATTCAAAATCCTGATTTATGGAGGCTGTAACATCTCTTTTATAAGCTGTTATATAATAGTATTCAGTGCACTGTCATAGACAAGCAGTATTCAAAAGGGAACTAAAAATTAATATTTGGGTAGAGACATTTTGCAGTTTAGCAGCTGATATGAAAACAAAATAGTAAAATGGAGGGTAGTTTTCCAGAGGAAATAAAAATCCATGAAGGGAAAAAGGATCTATCCTTGAATATACGTCTTAAATACAACATTATTATATCTCTTTCCCTACTGACAGAAGAATGTAATTTAATATTTATCCATAAGTTTTTCTGTCCTTCTCCCACTCTCTTTCAGAAAGCGTTGAATATGGTCGTTGATACAGTGTTAGCAAAATATAACTGTAATCAATTCCCTATTAAGAAGCAGGGTTATTTCTTGTTTACGTGTAACTTTGCTAGGAAATCTGAAAAAACAAAAGAAATAAAATGTCACTAAAATGTTCTGAACAGCAAAAAAGTTTGATTTTAAACTATGTCTCTTCTTGCGTAAGAGAGATTTTTATTCAAACACTTTTGTACATGAGATACACACGTGCACACACGCACATAGTTTTTTAGATGTGGCTATGTATTCCTTTCTAGGAAGCCTGTGTCTAAATGTTTCTTTTCTGTCTTTGATAGCTACTGCCATTACAGAATTTAGAACTATACAATTTGTACGCCTTGTGTGATGATCTTCATTTGAGTCCTTAATCATATCTGCAGTTCACGTCTGCATTCTTCAACAGTTCACTGATCAGTAATTTATTTTCAGACTTCTGCATGCCAATTATCAATGCAAGGTTCTAATCAAAACTGGGCCTGGCATTGTATATTACTTAATTTAAAATTTAAAAGTCATTATAAAGTGAGATTAATTTGAGGTAATAAGCTTTTTTTTCTTCATTTTTTTCCTTTTCTTTCTGTCTGCCTAAGTGACTGCCTTTGGTTCTCAAGCACTTTTTGATGGCTCAGGAGTCTTGCTTGCTGAAGAGATTGTTTTCTGTAGTATGAGATAACATAAATATTACTAATATAAATCAAATTACAGTTCAAAACAGTAGTAGCATTCTTAATACTGATTCTCACATTGGAGATCAAGCTAATCAAGTGTTTCACAATGTTGACTGGTGAATGAAGTACAACGCATGAATCTTACTACAGCTTTTCAAATGTTTTTTTCTATTTCTCTTGCAAGTTGTGTCATTATTTTTTTTGTAATTCTAGTGGAATGCTTGTGAATGCAATGTTTATAACAGATTTAGTTCAGTTTCCAAGACACTCAGTTGTCTTTATAAGTACAAGAAAAAGATATTTCTTTACTGTTCTGCTTTTGTGTATGATGTTGAATAACGACTTGGAGACCGTAGTATTTATTTTACTCTGTGCCTACGATTTCATACACCATTCCTCTCAAAACAAGTGTAATCCAACAACTTAGTGAATCACTGTCAGGAAATACTCTTTCGGACTGCTGATCTTAAGGTAGTCAATGGAAGCATAGCTTGTCATTTGAAATCTTAATAGCATTTAAGGATTTGCAAGCAAACAGTTTTGTGTTGTCAGGGACAGGTGTTTGCTGATATAGGGCAACCATTAACAATTTTGTCAATAGTATCCACAGCCATGTCACATTGGACTACAGCTACCTTTGTACTGCTAATTACAGTTATTTACTATAGGATTCCATCCTATTACTTGGATGACTAGATAGTAAGGACTGCTGCAGTAGCAGTGAAAACTCTCTCTGAAAGAATGATGTAATGATTGATTTAGTAAGCCATCTTCATCGCTTAAATGCTGGATTCCTATTTTGTAAGATATGCTTTTAATATCACTAGGTTCTATGTGTGCATGCATGCACGGATAGTTCCTTTGTAAGACTTACTAATATTTCATTTTCATAAATGAAATCTGTGATTCCTCAATCAGGTCATTTCATTTCTTTGGTCAGAGATATGTTTATGTAAAAACAACTCCTTCATGTTCTTAAACAAGTATTTTCAACAGGTGAAATGCAGACATTGCCTGAAAGTGGAACTGATCCTTATTGAAATGGGTTCTAAACAGTGAGGTCTGCAAGTTATTTTGTGAGATAGAACCATCAGTACCCTTCTTCTTGTGATATCTTCTGTGTGTGTGTGTGTGTGTGAGACATTCTGGCATTTATTTATGCTTATTAGATGGTGTCATTGACTTCTGAAGACTGGACAATCAGATTTTTTTTGTTGAGATGAAGGTAGTGGAAGAAGTTCTTATGAGATTTCTCTTTTTTCTCAGCATAATCTTATCTATCAGCAGCTGTTTGTGATGCTGAAGCTTATATCTGTAGTTTCTTTTTCTCTCATGCTTGCAGGCATGGATCTCTTCTCCAATTGCACAGAGGAATGTAAAGCACTGGGCCATTCAGATCGGTGCTGGATGCCTTCCTTTGTCCCATCTGATGGACGCCAAGCTGCAGATTACCGCAGCAATCTGCATGTACCTGGCATGGACTCCGTTCCAGACACTGAAGTGTTTGAAACACCAGAAGCCCAGCCGGGGGCAGAAAGGTCCTTCTCCACCTTCGGCAAAGAGAAGGCCCTTCACAACACTCTGGAGAGGAAGGAGTTGGATGGACTGCTGTCTAATACACGAGCGCCTTACAAACCACCATATTTGAGTAAGTACTATTCAAAAGGCTGTATGAAAGTGTTCCCTTTGCTGGAATAAAAATTAGCTCTTTCTGCTATTCGTAATAGGAATAACACAAACACAATTTTAGAAGCACTGGGGAAAAATGGCTTCCCTTGGATTCAGGCGCTAATGAAGAAGGCATTGTTCAATGCTTTTCTAAAAAAGACAAAACCTTGATTCTTGTTAGTATGACGTGATTGTCAACAACAAAAGCATTAGCTGATAGTATTAGTGGGGGAGTTGCTCAAATTTGTTTTCCGATGCTGGATTATTTTCAAAGTTTTCCTGGTTAGATGGTTTTAAACATAGACATTGCCAGAGTAACATTTTTTTAAGAAAAAAATTAAGTCAGGAGAAGGGTTGTTGGTTTTTTTTTTTTTTTTTTTCCCTTTCAACAGTCCTAGGAGCTTCTCTTTATTAGGAGCAGTACCTTGAGAATTATTATTTTAAAGTAACTATTTACATAGTTAACATTAAGGGTTTGGAAGGAAGAAGGTAAAATGTTTTGCCTTCCATCTGATCATCTTTCAGTCTACATAATATAGACTTTTGTCAGTGTTCCTCAGTGCCTTTTGTCTTGTTCCAAAATCTTACCTCTTTAGTCAACTTTTGACTGTGGTTTGGTGGCATGAAAGTGTGTGATAGATCTCAAAAAAGACCTTTGTAATTTTGGTGTCTGAGCCAGAAGTAGAACTCTAGAGTAATACGTTGATCTAATAGGTCTTTTCTTTCTATTTAGTAGCCTTCTGTATTTTATTAGAGACTGTAATCTCCTTGATTTCAAGAATTTATGATGTTTATCTCATCCAAATAAGCCAAGGACATTAACATTGCAATACTAACTCTTTTCAAAGCAACAGAAGTCTTTTAGGACAGCAGATCAGTTAAAAAAAATAATCTTGATGAATGATATTCATTTATTTATTTTTTAT
>VXAL01012533.1:0-11345 GCA_013399475.1 Chauna torquata
AAAAAAAAAAAAAAACTACTTCTGTTTGAGGACAGAGGTATTAAAATGACAGAAAATATATAGAAACATTTTAAAATCCCCCAAAGTTGGAAAAGGATTTTAATTTAAAGTCAAGATTGGAACTGAGTTTCAACTGAAGTAGAAAACAGGAGATGACTGTGCCATTTTATACATTGCCTCTCCAAGACACAAACTTCTGTCGGATATGGTCTGCTGATTCCCTACCATATTATGGTTAGTATTTCTCTCTCATGGACATCTGTAACTTCTTTTCCAGAACCGTCTAATATCTAGCTTTCTGCCTGCAACTTTGCTCCTTTGGCTCTTGCCCCCTTATCTCCTACCTCAAGACCAGCAGCTCCCAAGCTGCAGCAGCTTCTCTGCACTTCCCATGTTCTGCATGCTAGACATAGCTGAAAAGCTAATAACATTTGCATCAGGCACAACTGAGCCATGAAAGAGAAGCCACAGCTGCGGAATACACACATTGCCAGCTCTACCCAGCCAAGTCTTATCTGCCTATGAGTTTTAAGGGGAAGAGAGTGTATTATCTCCATCTTGTTACCCACTGCACAGAACTTTGTTCATGGGGCAAATGAAAAGCTGACAGACCTGACTGATATTGCAAAGTCACTAACTAACATAAATGATTCAGAAAGCAATTTTGTGTTTTGTAACACTTGTGCATTTGACAAGGTAAGCCTATCTTTGGTATAGGTTCTCGTATATTATGTCATTCTGTATACCACACAGATCGCTCTGTAATAGAAGCTGACTTAAAGCTAATGCATAATCCCAGTGAAAACTCTCACAAACATCATCAAAAGGAACCCACCAAGACCTGGTGATAGATTTAGGCTCCATGAAATCAAAGGTAAATTAGGAACATACATAGGTGCTAGCAGGCTAACATGCAGTTGTGCAGAAGTGCCTTGCAATGTGCTTTCCTAATGGTAAATCGCTAAATCAGTACCTGAAATGCTACAGTTGCTTTTCAGTGTTAGGGGAGTGAACTGTGAAGTCCTCAAAGAAAAAATGACAAGTTAATATGAAAGTTTTCACTGTTGATGATTTTAGTAGAATTTCTCAGTTCAAAATGCAGTGGAAGACTTGAGAGGGAATTAACACCAAGCACTTTGGGGGTAAGGAGACATATCATACAAGTTTTCTACCCTCAGAATAATAATTACCCTCATCTCTGGGGTGAAGAACAAGAAAAACAAAAGGGGAAAGGAAACGTAACATGAAAAGCCTGAACTCTTTAATAGGTATCAAAACTCCCATGTGCTAGAAGCCCAGCAACCCCCTTGCTAGCTGTTATAAACTTATTAGGCTTTTCATCAAACACAGTGCAATAACTACTCATCAGTATAAAAACACGCTGAACACTTAACATTCTAAAATACAAGGACCACATAAATACCCAACTTATCCATTATTGATGGCTTATTTAATTGGTAAATAACTTATTACATGAATTAGGTGGACCTTGGAACGGGGTTCTAGTGATAATTGCATTTGTCAGGAGAAAGATGAGAGCCATACTCCACAATTCCAGTATAATATTCTTCAGAAGAATGGGTATTGATTCAATCTAACCATGGTTATCTAATTGTGGCTATAGGAATTATGGTGACATTTTCAACATAGAGATTGATTGTAAGTAAATGAAGAACATGCATGTGATAAAAAAATAAAATAAAAACAATAATGCTATTAGGTTACATGCCATGCTTTAGAAGCTTGCCTGGAGAATTCCCTCAAGTGAACTCGAGGAAAATATTAAAACCAGTGAATCATAACAGCTGTCATAGGGGAATTATCTGGTAGAGTATCCTTTTCTGGTAACCTTGCACCCCATGGATAAATTTGTACATGAAAGAACCCTTGAGGGGAAAAAAAAAAATCTTTTTTTCTCTCATGTGCTATTCTGTAAAAGGCTGAGATGACAATTTACTATTTGCTGTTCAACCTTTCTTTTTCCTCTTCTTAACCACTAAGCCTCTCAGATTTAACTTTCTGTTGACAATCCTTAGCTCAGGGCCACAGAAATGAAATTCTTGAACAACGCCTTTCACCTGGAATTTCTGTAATTAAATGTATATCTTTCAATAAGAAAGTGCAAGTTTCTGACTTCCTAGTCATGTGACTATGCACATACTCCTTGTGTCTCCTCAGGCTCTCCAGCAGTACCATGAGTCAAAATAAACTATTGGGTCTGACAGCAATGTATAGACATCACAGTAAGTATTGCCCAACTCCACATGGAATATATAAGGACCCCAGCTCCAAACTATCTGAGTTCCTGAACAGAAAGGTGGCTGAGTAATGCAGTGTCTTCATGCTTCCCAGAACACACATATTAAAACAGTGTTAAGCAGAGAGGCTATGCTGTACTTCTACTCATATTATTCAGTATGGTCTATCCCTACAAACAAAATCTCTCCACTCCAGTATTCCAGAAAGTGGGGTAAAATACTCTTGTTTTAGCCCTACGGCTATGTATATCATACAGTGTTTCCACAAGCTTGTGTTTAATTGCTTTGTTCATATACTATATTCACAAATGAAATGGGGTAGTGAAAACAGGACAAAGATTACAGGAGATAGTGGGAAAAAAAAAAAAAAAAAAGGCATTTTCCCCATAAAATCAAGAAGCATACATACCAACCACACTGAAGAATGGAACAAAATTTAAACAAAGAATTACTCCATTGTACAGAACTTCTGAAGGTTGCTGTAAGCTGGTGAGAATCCACTATGAAATTCCTTCTTTTATTAACTTCCTTGGCAGCTTTAAACATTTTTCCAGTGTAATTTTATGGCTAATAAATTATCGTTATTTTGAATTGCTTGAAAATTGTGAATCAATTGAGTCACAAAGCAGATCTGTTCAATTTAATGTTCTTGTTACTTATTGCCTCAGTGCTGCAATTTTCCCCCTTTGCTTCTTTAATTTCTCTGCCTCTCCTCACATCACCCTGTTGTAATGCCTGTAATATAAAAGATGGCCTTCATTCTCATGTACTATTTAAATTCATCATGTCTGACCTCTTCAAATGCAGCGAATGCATAATTAATTTTCATTATAAATTTAGAATACTTCCTCTCTCTTCTTGCCCCTTCAAGCTTCCTTTAGCTTTCTACTGCTATCATGTTTTCTTTTATATTCCTTAAAAAATTCTTTCTTGCTGTCTTCTTTTCAAATTTCACTTCACATACAATTTGACTCTTTGGTACAAACATACAGCTGAAACTTGCCCAGAACCTGATGCAAGAATCACCAGCAAAAAAATGGGCACTTGGTCTATCACTGAAAACACAGACCATACTCATTGGCTGGAAAAACAGCTGGCATACCAGGCTGTGTACATCGTCTCTCAGTAAAGAGAGGTTTTAGGATTAAAATGCAGAGTCCTTACTGTTCATGCCACATATTTAAGAAACAGACACAGCACAGAGCTAAAAATATATATGTTTATTTCTCTTTTTAAACTGTATCATTACTTCAGCATTTTTTCTTTTTCACAGTCATTATGAATGCTCTTTCTTCATATTCACACACATTTCCAAAATCTTGGTATACAGGCTTTATTCGGATATTGGTTCTCTTGTTAAAATAATTTAAGAATTTTATTTCTCTAAGATGCTGCCAATTGCATCTTCAGCATGACAATGGGTGAGTTAACTCAAATTCATGGAGACGGTGTTATCAGCCTGAGACTATAGGAAAGGAAAGCAGCTTGCTCATTTTTGATTTCAGCAATTTCTATGTGATGGGGATGACTGCTTAAGGGAACTTCCTTGCAACTTTATGGCACTCAAAATCAAGAA
Source organism: Chauna torquata (assembly GCA_013399475.1). NCBI lineage: Eukaryota > Metazoa > Chordata > Aves > Anseriformes > Anhimidae > Chauna > Chauna torquata. The sequence continues at coordinate 3,835 of VXAL01012533.1, forward strand.
CTTTGCTGACCAACATTAGTCTTATCTAATTGACCAGAACAGTTCTGAAACATGCTTCAAGCTGAACAAACAGACTTGTGCAACTGCAGCACTCAAAATGTTTTCCCACAAAGGACACAGAGGTAGAAGATTTATTTAGTACATATTTATTTCTGCTCCCAGTTTATAGGATAAGGATAACAATATATTCCAATAAGTACTATGATTTGACTAAACCAATATATTTCTTTTATGACATTAACTTTAGTTCCTGGATTTCTTTTTTTCCTGCAAAATAGTCTTCTAGAAAGTGTTTTGGAAGATCTAAAACTATTGTGAAAGGGGAAAAAAAAAAAAAAAAACATTAAAAAGCAGTGACTAGTCATTACTGAAGGACCATGAGACATCCAGGTCAATTAGATGGTCAATTTATCTGTATAAAACACACCAGTTTAGGACTGATGCTTTAGCTGATGCATCAGATCTACTGCAACTCCACAGGAAAGCTTTCTATATGCAAACTGAACTAAAACTTTGCAGTTTAGCTGTACTACTTTTTCAGGACAACCTGCCACCACACTCCTCCACCTCTATTATCCCATTGACTTTAAGACAGCCCTGTCTCAGATCAGTAAAGTGTGAATTGCCTTCAAGTCTCTCCAGACTTGTTTTGTTAAACTACTTTTTGTTTAAAATCAGAGGGAGTTCCCATGTGTAGTTTTGCTGACATTTCCATCCTACTGTCCAAACATATCAAATTTTAGCTAATAGGCAAGCTCTTGCCAAATTAGGCCTCATTGACATGACATCAAGGCAGAAAGGTCGCACATTGAGAATGCAGTAGCGGCTGCATTGTAATTGTTGTTTTGATAGATTGTCTTATGAGTAGTTTTTTTAAGGCATGAAGTGTTGAATTTTCCTGTTTATCTATCAAAAAGAGAAAGCAAAGAGACAGTCTGCACAAATACTGTGCACTTTACCTTTTGAGTATCATTCAGACAAGACTACAGTAGGCTAAACCGATCATTTCCTAATGGAACACCATCTGCTACACACATTCTATCGCTGCTTCTATCTACTTTGCCTGGATTTTTAAAAGCTGTAATATGGAACTGAACAGTGTTAAAAGCAAGTGAACTGCACAAAATCTGGAGATTTAACTTATGCAGTGGACATTACCGGAAAACTGGAAAGATGGTTGTTTCATATGTGGTATCCGATATAAATAACAAATATAAACCACCCCACTCCCTGAAAAAAATAAAGTCATAGCCTTAAGGCTCATAGCTCAAGGCTATGACTAAGTGTCAGGAGTACACTTGTATCATTTTCCTAGTCCTGTATGTGGAATTCCTTCCTAAGGAAAATGGCATTCTTAAATGGTTAAATATTGAGACAATACCCTGCAAAATATCCTGGGGAGAAGGAGAAGAAAGAAGGGAAATCTTTAAGTGGCAAGAAGATTTATTGGATAATTTAATAGGATTTTCTCATCACTAAATTCTATTTTTCTTCTGTCCCTAATCACCTTTCTTCTACCTCATTAAATGCAATTTCACTTCATCATATCTTTCTTTCCTCTCTAATTTCATAGATCATCACATAATTTCTCTCTCGCCAAACAGCATACTTTCTTTCTGCATCATTCTTTTTATATCTACTCTTTTCCACCTTATCATTACACTGCCTCTCTTGCCATAAACCGGTCACTCGTATGAGCAGGGTGCTGTTCACCCTGCGTTTTCGCAGTATTGTGAAAACACTGTGCATCTCTACCTTGCTCAATTTCTTCCTTTCTTTAAGCCAATCTGTTGACTGAGCCATTTTGAATTTCTTGATTTTTCTTCTGCTTATTTCTAGAAACAGATACATATTGAAAGTATGAAGTCATGCTATACAATTATTAAATCGTATTATAGGAAGTTATATCCAAACTCAAATGAAATCAGATGATTCTGTACGTACACACATCAAAATCCTTCTTAGACGTTGTTCCACATCTCTCAAGGCTGTAAAGGAAAATATGAATAACCACTAGCACCAATAATCACTTAAATGTTATCACCTTCAAAAGAGTCCCTAGACTGCCATTTTAGTAGATCCTCAAAAAAGAGCCAATTATCACCTAAGGCAAGGAAGGACGCACTTCCAAGAAGGGCAAAGCCCCACATAATCAGAGAAGGTTTGACTTGTTCCTGTAACAAATACAGCTGTCTGTAGTACCCATGAAGAACAAACACCCAGCTCGGCTTTTGTGTTTGCACTACATTACCTACAACATTACTACACAGGCACAGTATCATGAAAGTGAGTGAATGAAAAGAATGTGGTACATGAAATAAATCCTACTAGAAATGGGAGCATGGGAACGTATTCAAACACACCCCAGCAAGACCTGGTTAAGTATCAGCTTCATGATATTTGGCTGACACATCCCAAAGGGATGGCTTATAAACTGCAAGATGATGCCCTACCAAAGGCCCCCAGAGCCTGGAGGTTGAGGTGTGCGGCAGAGGCAAGGGCTCCATCTGGTCCATGTGGTCAAGATTAAGCTGGAGTTTGCAACCAATCTTTGACCCAAGCTGGTGCCAGACTGAACAGGGTCAGTTTGAAAACAGGACCCCCCTAAAAACAGCACAAATGCATTTGTGCAATGTGCTCCTGAAGTCTTAAACTTTGATTGCTCTAAGCTGTGCCTTCACAAAGCCAGTTCTCCTGAGATAACATCAATCGCTATACAGTCCACCAGCTCCTTAGAAAATTGTACGTTCAATCAACCCCAGTGGTATGGGCAAGTTGGGAAAGAGTGTATGTACCAACCTCTTCCCTAACTATAAAGTAATTTTATATCTAGATCACATAGTTTTATTTCTACTTAAAAGAAAAAAAATGGCAAAATTCATATTTTTGTAATACCTATGTAAGATTTGATGTAAGATTAACATTAAATCATGTTGATCATCTGCAAAATGTGGGCACAGAAAAAAACTCACAAATAAATTCCAACTTGTTATGTACTGTATTTTCCAGTCATCTCTTGTAGCCAAGTGTCTAATGTCATGTTTTATAATATTTACCAATGTACAACTCCATTGGAAGCAACTTAACTAATGAGATGTCACAAATATACTTTGTTGCATTCATCTAACTTAGTAACAAAGTCAAAATTCCTTTAATGACAAACTACTGTATTTTCATTTTGCTCTCAAGGCATCTTTGAGGTTCTATTATAAGTGAATGCATCTGCTGCATTCAATTTCATAGAGTTACATTCAACATTTGCTTTAGAAAAAAACTTCTCAACCATAAAACTGCTTCATCTAGACATAAAAATGTAGAACACCGTGGATAGAAATAATAAGAAGAAATCATTTAGATATAAAGATAGAATAGTAAAACCTGATGCACGACTACGTTAAAACATATTGGTGCTCAACTTTATTTTTGAGTTCATCATACCAGTAGCTAGTGATTAAAAGACAAAAAATAAAGATTCATTACTCTTCAATACTATACACCAAGAAAAACAATATAATTCTACACATCTCTACGCCTGATTTTATCTGTATAATAAAAAACTTTCATATTTCAGGGCATAAGCGCATAGAGTATGTGAAAATCAACATATAGATGGCATCAGTCAATCGAGTGCCAGCATATTGACAGCTTTTATTAAGAATGGATTTTGTTTGGAGATAGATACTAGATTCAACAATCTAAGTTCTTATACAGAACCAAGAAGATGTAAATCCACCATGGGAGTTGAATTACATTTCTACAGAGGAAACAAAAATTCAGTGAAATGAATGCAACATCTGTGCTTCAGCCTTAGAAAATATTTTGGATTTAGGGCCTGATAGAACCATTAAATATTCAAACATCATACAAAAGCCCTCTAAGTCTACCAGGCATGGGAACCTAAAGTCATTGTTGTAGCAGCCACCAAATGAAATGAGTGAAAATACAAAGGCAAATGGGTTCTCATTTGTCACAAGCATAAGAAGATGACAGAATTTAAACAACACCATTTTAATATTTTACCATGCAATTCAGATTTCATCAAGAATGCAGAAACTTCGAAGCCTATCACAGACAAAATGTTAATTGATGTAAAGCACTAAGTTGTCACTGCTGCTTTTTAAAAGCATATGAGCAAAATATCAGCGGGGAGAAGAGAAGAGATGTAATTTTCACTCTGCAAGATGTACATTAAATCTACTCTGCTCTCAGGTAATCTTCATTGTACTTTTAAATCTTCATTCATAGTTGTCTATATTCTGCCTTCCTTTTAGAGCCTTTTTTTTTCCAGCCATAATTTTGTATGCCTCTGGTGCATAAACATTTTATTAATAGCATTGGGCTGGTATTTGCTATTTTCATTCACCCTGTACAATATCTTATTTTTCAAACAGTCATGAATCCAGTTGGGCTTGCTCACAGTCTTAACTGAGAGCAGGACTATAAGTATTTAAATCTCCAAAATTGTCAACTTATTTGGAGAAAACTGATGATAAAACATGCACTTTATTCTATTTGAGAGTCCTTGTTGTCCATAAAGAATTTACATGAGCACTGTAACTACAAGCCCATATTCCCTAAACCAACGGTAATTAAAAACATAACATCTTTAAGGAGCACCAATCTTTCATTAAAGACAACTTTAGATTAATCAAGTCATTGAGGAGATGGGAGGTGAGATGATGATGCTGAGGACGAGGTAGTTTCTGAAAAAGTATTTCATGACATGAATCTTAAAAGCCCAGCAGCATGCTTTATGGACAAGATTAATCCAAGGCTTATAATTCTGCAAAAGGAGAGCTGGAGTAGTGGTAGCAGCCATATGCCTGCTATTGAGGGAAGTTCTGGAAAGATTTGACTGGGGCTCAGAAGGCCTAGATACAATTCCCGGTGCTGTCACAAGAGATTTGTACTATGGCCTCAGCCAAATTCCCTAATTTCTCTGTTCTTCAGTTTTGTAGCTGTAAATGGGGATAATATTACTGCGTTTTTTGGTTTTTGTTTTTTCCCCACACAGTTCCCCTTGCCTGATTACAATGTGAGGTCTTTCAGATACTGATTGTATCACACACTTACTAGCACATACCTGCACCCTCTGGCATAAAGGACTCCCTCTCCTACAGACAGCCACTTCATGCTAATACATACTACGAAATATTAACTAACGTGCATCAGCTTTGCAGTACAGCCTGTGGGTATCAACATTGTTTTCACAGCAAGCAAAACTATTTTTCTATGAGTATAGCTCTATTATGAAAACAACAGAATACTAAATTAATTAAGTATATATATAGCCATATTTTTCCCTCTTGAAATGAGTGTGTAGTTTGGTGATCTCTTCTGCCTTACCACCAATACTGCTTTGCCTCATCTGTGAAAATACGCTATTTTGGATGACTATAGTGTAATAATGGGCAGAATGATCTTCCTTGGAAGGAAGAGAGGCTGTATTTTAAAAGAACACTGGCAGAATACTTAACAGGATATTACAGGAAAGATGGACCATGTAGAGACTGTATCACTGAGCAGGTCTCTTTGTTGGTACTGTTAGCACTGTTTCTAGAAAAAGGGATTTAAACCTGAGAGATATTGAAGGGTTCAGTTCTTCCAGTCCTCCTGTTAAATACCCTACTTTCATCTACCCTTACACACCAATCACCTTCTAAATCTTCTTCCTTCTTCCCTGTTTCACCTGTACAGTTGAAAGAATGTCACTTCTTGGAATACAGTGCACATTAAACTACATTTTGTACTGACTACTGCTGTCTCTGTCTGTAATTGCATTCTTTTGCTTTACCCATACAGAAAATTGTGTATTTCCTTAAAATCTTTGATATTTTGTGCTACTACAATAGTTAAATATTATAAGAATAATACATATTGCACAAAAAAAGAAAATGAAATGTTGAAACTAAAAAGGCCAACATGCTTTTTTGCATATTCACATCACAGATGTAATTTTTTCAGAACTATTTTAATCAGAGGATTTCAAAGTGAGTGGCACTTCTGCTTATTCTTTTGTCAATTTTATGCCCTTTTCCTTTATTCACAATCAATTAGTTTATGTAACAAAGTTCTTTGCCCTTACAGAGATTAAGATTTCACAGTTATCCTATGCAATGGAGAACTGCACAAATATTCAGATAACAAGTATTATTTAAAGTTGTAACATTAAGAATCATGCTAACATTTTCAATAAACCAGGCTTCATAACTCTTCAGCAATACTTGTAATATATTTTCAGCTTCCTAGGCAAATGCTATCTTTATCAACATTTAACTTTTTTCATGTCACAAGTTGTATTACCCCATTAATCAAATTGATAGTGGTGGCTTGAATTTCACGTTAAAATCAAAAGTAGTAACTATACAACTGTGAAGAAATTCTAGATTGCCTGTCAGTCATTCTCTGAAGTGAACACAGCATATTATTCAGTGTATTTCATTTAGAAATCATTCTAAATGTCTGTTCTAAAATCTTCTAAATCATGATTCAGAAGTCATCCCAGTGATGCATTTTACCTAAAATGCTTCTGCCGATAAAATAACTTGCTTGCTTCCATTAGGTTGAGAATAAGAGTAGCTGTAAGGTACATTTTAAATAGTTAAAAATGTGAATCACCTTTCACACAAGATCAAATTAAGAAAACAGAGAAGTAAAATACCCCATAGATTAGTCAACAATAACATGATATGTTTAGTGATGGTAGCATGGTCAGTTCTGCATACAAAAAGAAACAAAGACAGGAACTCTGTCCCAAGAAGGCTGTAATCAGAAGAGGTAAACCATACAAGACAGACACAGAAGACATTACAGAGTTGAAGATGACTTTATCTCAAACTATAAATCCTTTTAAGAATATCTAAAATCATTTGCATGCCATGTTGGTATCCAGCATATACAGGAGATGAGTTCTTAAAATGGGTATGAATAAAGACAGCTGATTTCCTGACTGAATGTGGAGAAATTTCCAGGTGTAAATAAGAAATCAAAGTTCAGAGTGGAAAAATAAAACAAAGAGATGATTTTATATGAAAAGCATGCCACAGAAGTGGAAAGTGAGAAAATCAGAAATGTACACAAAAGCAGAGAGCAGAATATAAATGGATTATACATTAGTTTTGCTAGCAAAGTGCAAGTCTTGTAGAAAAAGGGAGACAGAAAGTGAGCAGTTGTGAGGACAAGAAGAGGAATGAAGAATGGAGAGAGGTCAAGGCAAAATCAACAGAAATGAAGAAAAGTTCTAGTTTTGGGGACAAACACAAATCCCACTCGAGAAATTACAGTCAAAAAAATGCAAAAAATTCCCAGAGACTGAGGAAAGAGAACTTGAAAACAAACTACTCTTGGATATTGGATCTTTCCATTAGTATTTATGGCCACAACAGAAGACTCATCTGTTGATATTGATCCATTGGTATGTTGGGCAATTGAAACTTTAATTTACAATTGTTTTTCATTTTATTAGAAAGGTCACTTAATCTATCTCAGCTTCTGCCTTCTCCAACATTATT
>VXAL01012533.1:28748-41238 GCA_013399475.1 Chauna torquata
CCTGCGTGGGCTTCCCACAGGCTGCAGCTCTTCAAGAGCTGCTCCAATATGGGTCCGTACCACGGGGTCCATCCTTCAGGAGCAAACTGCTCCAGCATGGGTCCCCCACGGGTGGCAGCTCCCACAGGATCATCTGCTCCTGCGTGGGCTCCTCTCCACGGGCTACAGGTCTGGCCCGGAGCCTGCTCCTGGGGGTGCTCTCCATGGGCTGCAGCCTCCTTCAGGCCACATCCACCTGCTCCTCCGTGGGCTCCTCCACGGGCTGCAGTGTGGAGATCTGCTCCATGTGGTACCCCATGGGCTGCAGGGGAACAGCCTGCTCCACCATGGGCCTCACCACAGGCTGCAGGGGAACTTCTGCTCCGGCGCCTGGAGCACCTCCTCCCCCTCCTTCTTCACTGACCTTGGTGTCTGCAGGGCTGTTCCTCACTCCTCTCACTCCCAGCTGCTGTTGCGCATCAGTTTTTTTCCCCTTTCTTAAATCTGCTCTCACAGAGGCGCAAACATCGCTCACTGGCTCAGTTCTGGCCAGCAGCGGGTCCCTTTTGGAGCTGGCTGGAGATGGCTCTTACCTGACATGGGGCCGCTTCTGGAAACTTCTCACAGAAGCCACCCCTGTGGCCCCCCTGCTACCAAACCTTTACCACGTAAACCCAATCCATGCCACCATGGATATGCTTTAAGCAAATCTTTGAAGTGTTTTTTAAATCTCAGATAACTATAAAATGATTCAGAAGTTACTCTCTAATTTATTTCTGCAATTTCTGAATACTTTAAAGTTCCACCTTTTTTCTCCTGCAATTTTCTTTGCTTTTCTCTATTTGCCAAATCATAATAAAGCCAAGCTACACTTTTGTCCTAAAATTCAGTAGGACATGCTTGATTTTTACTGCACTGAACTGAAGTTTCTCACGAAGTTACTTGTAGAGTAGCTCTCAGTTATTTTAATTCCTCTTGGTCCAAATGCAAATACCTCTTTATACTCCTTCTGACATCTTACTTTTAATATGCTTTCTCATCTTTATGCTGTAGAACAGATTTTTATGTATTTGCCAACACTTTTTCAAGTTTTTAAGCTATCCACAGCTTTTTCAGCCACAATGATTGACACAACATATTTCTTGGGACTTTTAACCTTTGTTGACAATCAATTCCACAGAAATGACTAGTAGTCATTTTATTGCTGTTATTAAAAAAAAAAATTAAATGCGATAGACATAAGGCTATTTTGAAGCAATGTGTTTTAAATGAACTCTAAAGAAGAAGTAATAAGCTGTACACTAGCCAACCAAATACCTTGATATAACTCCAGATATTCTATTAATTCTGAATTATAGACCTCCTTACTAAATCTTCTTTCAGATCTCTGGTCCTTAATATACAATAGAAGAGCACTTATGGGAATTGGAAATAGAGCTTTCATAGTTATGGCTGCAATTCATTTTTTTACTGGAAGTCAAAACCAGTCCATCAGTCAAGGAAATACCATCTTCCATAACTGTTCATGAGAGATGAGACAGAACTTTTCTACTACTTTAGAAATGCATTATAAAATGGCTTCCTAAATTGAGAAATCCTAAAATCAGAGGTAGTAACCAAGACCAGAATGACTTTTCACTTTGCAGATAAATAACAGACAGGAACGAGGAATTACAATCGATTTGCTTAGACGTGATCAAACATTCAGGGCCAAAGTCTGTTGAAGTTTCCCTTAGAATATAACGTCAGAGATATTTTATCTCTAAATTCAGATACACCACATGCTGCAAGACTGTTTTAAATCTAAAGTTTGATATTTTGAATTTTTTTTATTTACAGCAGTCGAATAAAAAAAAAAAATGCAGACAATCTACAGGGCTAAACTAATACAGAATTCCACTATTACTATGTTATCTGTATCATTCTACTACCTGTATCACCCGAACTGAGGCAGACAGCAAAGCATAGAAGAGGAAGAGGGTCTTGACACAATGTCTTACAAACTAGGAAATCAAGAAATTGAATATGAAATCAAAAGAACAAATTGCTTGTTAAATAATTTTAAGTGATATTTTCCATAGAATATTCTTGTAACAGTTAGTTACAAGATTCAATGTCAGTGTCAAAATTCAATGTCACTAGTCCCACAAATTGTGGCAACCGATTAATAACAGGAAAAGTAAAGCACTGTTATCTTTCATTAACTAGCAAGTGTGTGGCCTCAGCTACGTGCTTTTTAAATCTTGGTTCTTAGAAGTGATATAATCATGAATGAAACCACTCGAGATTTTACTTTTGACGCTTCATCTATGAAAGACTGTGCTTTGACTGTGCTTATACTGTTAGATGTTGCTTCTCTTTTAGTTCTTGGAATAGGATTCAGACTACAATTACTGGAAAGGATAAAGTATTCTGGTAATAACTGCCATATCAGCCTGTTTAGCAGGCTTGCCTTGGTTTGTTTTCACTAAATGTCACTCTATAATCCTTCTTTCTTGTACTGACAAACTTCACTCCTGCAATCCTGGCACATGGACAGAACCGAATTGGAGTTGCATTGCAGTTCTGAAAGGTGTTTGTGTCTGCTCTCATTTCAGCTTAAACCATGTGTTTATTTCAACTTAGCTGAAGTTGCTTAGGAACACGTTTAGGGCAAATTAAGTTTAGACATGCAAACAAGAATACAGATGTAAGTGCTGAAAACTCATGAGCAATAATATCTATACTCAGGGTCTGAGATTAAACCTGTTTATCTGAAAGGCAGGCAAAATCTCATCTCATATTTGCAATGGACTAAAAGCACAGATAAAATTGATGAAAATGAGCTGATGAGCTGAACTACTAAAACTCAATAGCATGTCAAAGTCCTCTTAAGACGTAAGTCCTTTGCACCAATTTAACTAAGGAAAACTGTTGTAAGACAAGACCTTATGTCACATACCACAAAAAACAAACAGTTGAACTATTCACGATCACATCACCTGAAATTTGTTTGCACAAACTATTTGGCACACACTTAAGAACACTGGATGCTTTTGTGGAAGCAGGATCAGTTCATTAACAGCATATGGACTGAATTATTCATAGAAAATAAATTATTTAGCATCTGTACTTTAAAGTACTGTATGCCATTTTGGGCACTTATTACAAAAAGGACATTAATAAATTAGAGAGATTCTAAAGGAGGCAAGCAAAACAATGAAAGGGTTGAAAAAATAAAGCCCAAAGGACAGGCTTCATTTTTGCCTTGCAGGAAAGGTGAGAGTATACCTTTTAAGAATAATCCCTTCTAGTAAAGGATTATTTACAGTGATAGAAGAGAGAACTAAAAGGAGTAATACCTTGAATCTAAAAGTGTTCTATATTATAACTAATCAAAGACTCACAAGGAGGTAAATAGGTTAAAAAATACTGGTAATATAAACCTACAGTTAATAGAAAGGGAAGTAGTAATAAATTTGTTAATGACTTGGGAATAACTTTGTTAATGACTTGGGAATAACCCACCATGGAAGAACAACCTTATTAACCATCTGTCACAATAAACTGAAGAGAAAAATCTAAGAGGCAAAAGTCTAAAAGGAGGAGATCAGAGTTTGAATCAGTGTCATATTCAAAATAAAAGCAGACATTTTGTCTCCGTTTCCCATGGAGGGAATACACTAGCCACAAAAGAAATTGCAGGGATTCATTCTACGTAAAGACTTGTCCATACAACATATAGAACAGACTGTCAGGCAGCTACAGGATCTCATGCAGGTATTTAAAACATAATAGCAGAAAAAATACTGTGGCATAAAACCGGTAATATAGCTGAATAAGGGAGGGGCAGGGAGGACAGCAAACTTTGCAAGGCTGTAGATTTACTTCCTTCATCAAAAGTCTTTTCTTCCATGCACTTTTCCAATAGATATAGGATCTAGTGAACAGAGAAGGTAACAACATCCTCCTGTCTGTCACAGACTACCCCAGTTTACTTGACGATGATAATTGCTGTCATCAAAAGCATTTGGATGCAAATTAAATTGTATTTATAAACGGGTCTGAATTCTTCAGATGACTTTTCATTAAAAGCTCAATGCCTCTATTAATTCTGTAGTATTACCAGTAAGATATCACTTTTAACAGTGTTACCTTTCCCCACCCCTACCATCCAACACTAAATTTTTGTTTGGGTTGGCTGGATGGGTTTTTCTTTTCCTCTTTCACATAGAAATTGTTCTGATCTGAGCTGTTATCATTCTAGTATTAATACGGTCCACAAGCACAACTTCCGTTATCTCTTCAAAGAACTGGATTTAAATCTTGTTCTTCACACTGAACTAATATACATGAGGAGAAATTCTGTACTACCATCAGAGAGTAGTATGCATTTTGAGTAGTATAAAGATCGAATGACTCATTTAATCACTTAATGCACCCCCAATGTGATAGTACAGATCAAGAAAGGTAATATTATATAGTAGGTCTGTTCAGCTGGGCGTTTTGTTACAAAAGCAGTAGGCCTGAAAAATCACTAGAAACACCTAGCTAGTTCTCAGTTTGGTTCAAATTTTCCAGCTGGGGAAAGGTCTTGGTCTACTAAAAAGGCCACAGCTATGCATTAGAGCACCAGAACTGTGACATGAAATTCCCTGCTGCTCCTAGAGCTTGACACAGCAGCAGTGTATGCTGGTACTTGAGAATGGTCTTGATACACCAACTTCGTGAAAATTGTTCAAGCCCTTTGCCTGGCAGGAGGAAATGGAATTGCCAGAGAGGATTACAAAAGAAATTTCAGAAATATTCCAAATCATTCCATATCAGCCAATTAAACTACAGGGGAACTTTCTGAAAAAGGCATAAAGAAAAGGCTGTGAATCAGCAAGAAATCACTCTTTTCTTATAGAACATTAGTAACATTAACATTGAAATTTGTATCGTGCTCTACATATCTAACATCTGATCTTGCATCCAATGAAATCAATAGTAATTTTTTCAGTAACACCCTGAATGTTACACTTCTGTTGTTACTTTCGGAGGTCGGGCTGTTCAGGATCTTCGTCTTTGAGCCAAATGTCTGCTGTCATATATATATATAGCCAATCAACCCATTCTTGCAAAACAACAGATTACTGTAGCAGCTTGCAAAATAAGCACTTTGACACAGGCAGAGGAAGATGAAAGACTTTCTAATTGTTCTGAGGCTGGACAAGTCATCCCAGAGGCTGCAGCCAAGGCATGGACTATAATTTAGACATTTTGCAAAGGCATGAACACAATTTTTCAATTCATAAAGTTACAAACTTGCCGACCCTAAATTAGTTCCAAGTTAATTCAACACAAGCTACAGAAAGATCTTATTTGGTAAAAGGTGGGAACCTCACCATCTGCTAATTTTGTACACTGTATACTTTTGTCCCGGGAAAAGTATGTACAGCCATATCAAAGAGAAGTGGAAACTAACAGTGGCTGTGAGAACTCTTGTATCAAAACTTTTATATTCTATCCTGTATAAGTAATGGTGCTTTTCCACTTTCTCGTGCTTAGTCATACAAAAGTGATAAGTACTTAATGGGCTAAATCCATAGTGGATGTGAAAAGGCATTGCTTCAATGACCTGGAGTTATCATGACTCGTTTGTTATTATAACACATTTTTCTGTTTGAAAAATGTTACAGAAAAGTTACTCTCTATATTGTAAGAATGATCAAATTCAGCTTCCCGCAATACAGAAATTTCATACACTTTTCTGCTTTTCACTGCATTTGAAAAAAGGTAAATACAAAGAAGTGACATTACCAGCTGCAGCTTTTAACTACATCTTAATGATTTTTAAAGGCTTATTAGCTTGAATACTTCAATCTAATAAAAGAAAAAGTATTCTGAGTGTTCATTCTTCGTTCATTAATAGGAAGAAAGGAACTCTACAGTTCTTTAAATAGAATTCTATAAAAGTCTTACTGTTATTAAAAATCTAGTATTAAACTTGGTATACTAACAAATACTGTTTGACAAGTCACAAGTTCATTTCTTTTAAAGACTATTATTGCCTATAGCTTGCTGTCTACCCTGACCCAAGCACTACAGTAAGCCTTCCATTTGTTACAGATTGACCATAGTCTGATTAACCGAAAGTAAAAATCAGAAAATTGTATTTCAAACTTCACATGTTTTCAAAGTAAGTAAAACAAGTAAAAACAGAATGCTACATTTCTCCATTTTTAATACTTTTGGCCAATGAGACTGTAGATCCAAGAAGTACTGATGACAGAACACCTTTCTACACACCTTGTAATTCTCTGCAGTAATGCCTCTTGCTCCCAGTACAGAACTAGTGTAACCAATTTCACGCCAGTGTTGGAAAAATCAGTATGCATGAAGTGTTGGTTTCCTACTGAAAAATTAATTAGTGCTATTTGTATGCATCATTCAACTTTTTGTAACAGTGAAAAAGAACTGCATAGTGATGTCCTAAATTTTGCTCTTTTTCTGTGCTATTTTAAAATTCAATAAGCACAAATCACTGCCGTTTTATACAGCTAAACAACAAATTGCTTTGCTATGACTCCTACATCTATTTACTTAATGGAGACACTTATAATGGAAAGCCCTTCGAATACCAATGCTTGTTTCCATAGAGGCTCTGTCCTAATTATAAAGGTTATGAAGCTAGTATTACAAAACAAAAATATAAATTACATTGCATCCTAAATTCCTCTACATTTTTCATATAGCGTGCCTGTAATGTCAGAATTCACACTTCAAGCATGAATATGGCTCAATATCTCACTTAAACATCAGACACTATGTCAAGATGTTGAGACAACAGATAGAAGATTCCCATGTCTCCAAGTGCAATTTGCATGTGGGATCATCTCACACTAAGGGAAGAATGCTGCTGATACCAACTAATGAAACCACACAAAGCAGTAATATTTTTACTTTACAGGTGTTAAAAATAATTCTTGCATAAGTTAGCATTGCTAACATTCACAGCATTATAAAGAGTGCAATTAAATACTGGATAGCCAAAACAGCAGCCTTCCCCAGTTTCTCAGCAAACAGACAAAACTCCCAGCAATGAGAGGTATTTCAATAATGAAATTTAAATGCAGTACCTAGAAGTACTATGTATTGCACGTTATTATATTAACACAACAATAAGACATGAGTTATTTATTTAAGTCTTCAGTAATCCTGTATCATCACTGATTGCTTTATCCCATTCAAGATCAATCCCAAATGCTTAAACCTTTCAGGTGGCCTAATGTTGCCTCTCATTCTTCATTATAGTCAGAATGAAGGTTAGACTAAATGATTAATGGAGCATTTCATTAGTTTTTTCATCTCAAACTGTGAATAGGAGTTTCCATTTGACTGCCCAATTTCATTCCATTTGGAAAAAGGAGACAATATTGGCTAGATCCATTGGAACAAATGGTGAGTAGAAATTCACATGCAGTGAGTTTGTGGTGAGAGAAACTCAGTGAATATAGATGGAGCCATAGACCAGAACAGTGACAATCACTGTCCTTCCACCACACACCACCTGAAGGCCAAAGTGGCTGAGTTTCTGTGAGGAATATTAATGTATGGCTATTCAAGCATTTCCAATTTTCAGTTTTTTCAACTATGCCATAACATAAGAAAATTCTGCTAATGTATTCACACATAGAGAAGACTTAACTCTCTAGACAAAGGCTACTGCCAACCTCATAAGCAATCCCTAGACTGTGCAAGCCTGAAATACATTCATGCAAGCAACACAAAAATTAAAAAACTCTTCAATTAGCCATTTGTAAGTCTTTAAATTTGTCAAATTCTGAACATACCAGCCAAAAATTTTGTCCACTAAGTCAATTGGCAATGCAAGTACTGTTGAAGTTAAGTATTTGCTTAGATCTACATTGGTAATATGTAAATGGCTGAGCTGAAGACAGTGTTTTGTAACAAAGCAAATCATTGCTTAATAATATCATGTCTCCTTTCTGAATCTCAAGTTTAGCAAAGCTGATTTCATTATGTTTGTTTTCATTATTGTTTTTTAAGGCCCATAATCACACATACTCAAATCACACAATTTTGGTACTAAATATCACTTTAATTATAATTCTGCATAGTTTCTACTGGCTTGGTTAGAAATATCATGTCATTCAGAGCATTAGAGGCCCAAACAAACCAAAATTCACTTTTGCAATATGGTTTGTTCAAGAACTGAGGGAAATAAACAGCTCTAGCATCTACAGGTAAAGTGTGTATTCCAGAACTGCATTCTTTTGAGAGATCCCAAATCACTCATATTAATTCCACATCCACACACATACCCCAAAATACATAACTGAGTACATATACACATTTTAGAGAACTTTGGATGGTGAGCCTTTAAACTAAAAGTAGTTCTCAACTTTATCTACAGTGAAAATGCTGCTCTGCCACAGCAGTCTCTGCTAGTTTATTTTCGTGTGCACAGGCTATACCATCTGGAAAATTCACCTGAAAAGCAAGTTCCATCTGAATACCTAAGAATGAATATTCAAGTGACAATGAAATTAATTCCCAATGAAACATATCTGAACAAAGCAGTGGATTTCTGCATTCCCTTTAGTTAAAGCTGTGAGAACTTTGAGTTTCAAAATCTACTTTGTGGGAATAAAACATGCCAAATCAGATAGACTCTGATCAAGCTCAAAGAAGTACATTTGATGCTCCATGTCTATTCAAACATCCTATAACTGGTTATAAATGTCTAAAATCCATGTTAAAACACAGCATACTAAGAGAGGCAACCATTTAAGTACAAGTATTTATGCAATGACTGGGTACTACATCTTATATTAAAATAAATTCCAAAATTACGAAGATGTTAGGATTAATGTGTGGTCCCATATTATTGCGGAGGTATCTGTAATTCCCAAGAAATTGATATTGAGATAGATATCGAGCTAATTCAAGTGGGTTTAAGGTTTGCTTTTTTTTTTCCTCCGCTCTCAGTGCTACAAACTTTATTATTAAACATGAGGAAGAAGACAAAGCTCCAAATGTTATTTATCAGCAAAAATTAATGAAGAGCTCATATCTCTTTGTGATGCCTCACTTGTACTGCATTCAGTTACAGCCTACCACTGGAAACTCTCAGATAATTCCAACTCCTCTCTTTCATCTGCAAGACATTCCCTTACCTCTGTGGGACATTTCATCACATCAGTGGTAAGGCTTTGACCAGTGTTTTGCTGTTTTAGGGCCTGAGACTAAAAGCCAGTCTTTGTGCAATTCTGAAATGTTCCACTAAGGCGTGTGATGGGTTAAAGCATTACCACAGGACTGGAAGTATAATACTGGAAGTATTATGCCTTCCCTTCTTCCCTCATGTCAAGTTTAGAAACATAAGAATAAAGCAAACTGATCTTCGACTGAGTTGGCTGTGAACAGCATGCCTAAACAACAGCATGACTACCAGCGTGATATAATCTCTCTTTATACTGGTTACACATTTCCACCCTATTTTCCCTTGCTTCTGCTCCATACTGGGCAATGCAAAATTGCAGATCTGCTGGTGTTTTGACGACTTACACCCCAAATTCCTCCCAAGTGTGCTGCCAGCCATTCCAATATTAGCACTAAAACCTGGGGGAACATCTGGAACAATCTTATGTATAGAAAAAACTAATGATTACTTCTAGCATTATAGCAACCTTGATTAGATTCTTTTTCAAAGTGACTTTTATCAGCAAATACTAGGGAATGCTAATTAAGAAATATTAGTTCAGGTTTATTATTTTATTCGCAAAAAAAAAAAAAGTAAATTCAACTATATTTAGCTGAGTCATAAAGCATGTTTAAAATCTATAGAAGCAGAAAACAAAGTAATGATTTCATAGCAACTAAAAGAAGGTGATAAGTATTCCTCCTGGAATATGAACTAGCAAAGCATCATTATAATTTTGAAAAAGGCCCAGATGAAACACTGGTGTCTAATCAAGAATGTATCTGCAGATGGGTACAGAAATATTTCTAAAGAGATCAAAAGAAGGTGCATGGAACTCAAACAAATAGCTATATAACAGAGTACCTGGCAAATCCTACACCACTTCCCAGCCAAATACATCGGGAGGGGGCAGGAATATTAAATATTAAAACTGCCAAAAACAGTGTTTCACTTTTTCTGTGTACCAGTATTTTAAAATACCACTATAGGAAACCATGCATCAGCCTTGATTAGTACTTAAATTCATTAGGACTAATACTGCTGTCCTAAACATCCTTTCATATCTATCCTTTCAGCTACTTTTGATATACCATAATGCTAACCTGTGTCTATAAATAAAGTACTGATTGCTGATGCTTTCAGAAGCAGAAATGCAGGCTGCTTGTAGCCATGCACTCTTGCCACAGGCCACCGCTCCTTCCTTTGTACCAAAACCTGTGGTGAGACAAGTGAGCTAGAACAAGAAACCCATCTGGCTGCAAACTGATCCCAAAGCTGTCAGCCAGGGCCACGCTCTGCCCTGCCCACCACACAGCTGCGCTAACGCAAGCACCAGCACAGGGGACCATGCATGTACAAGTGGCCTGTAACTGTGGAAGAAGGGAGAAATAAGCTGCCATCTTTACGTGCCAGAGGAATTTCCGATCATTCAAACAATGGTGCAACCCCAGCCCCAATACACCAAAGCCAGCAGAAAGCATCTGGGATGTATTGAGCACTAAGAAACCAAATGCAGCATGTAAAGCATACCCCAGCTTTGCACTTGCATTCCAGTTGCAAATAATTTGAAGCCATTCGTAGTAGTGCTTTTCATCCTTTTCAGTTTATGGTTATATGAAGGCAGTGCTGCTGTGGGGAATGTGTCCTCACAGATGCTCCATTGTCTTGTGCAAGGGAAGCTGTGTTAACATATTACACTTGGAGATAACTGATTGCACATTCATCTAATCCACATGACTACCCTTTCATATGCAGCTCCCCCAGATATATATGCACATAACAGAGCAAAATGTCCACATTCATCGCACAAGCAAGATAATATTCAAAGTCAGACTTCTTTTTCAGAAAGATTAATTTTAATGAACTTACAAATAAAACCAATGAAGGCCAGACAAATTGAAGAGATTAAACTGTAAGACCTAGATGGGCTAGAGAAATTGTGCTGTGAATAATTAATCACAAATCAAAAGTCTTCTGAAGCAAATTATTTTTCTAGACTTCTCTCAGTTGTGAATATCTACTGCTGAATGACCTATGGCTTCCCCATTTATGCATCTCTGAAGCACACTACAGGTACTACTACCTATATCAAAAATCTCCTAATTCAGGACAAAAATCCTCGCATTAATAGGGTTTGGGGTGGACATTTTTGGTGATTGATAAATCTTACGATTAACTCCATTAGAGAGATCTTCAGCCATGAAAAAAATGTGAGCATTCAAAAACTTACAGAGTGTAATAAGTCTTGGGTTTCTCATCACTTCTCAGTGGCAGGATGGGCAGAAGCTGAAATAATTTTATGCAAGCAGAACTTTGGTGGAAGGCTCATAATTTCATTACTACAGGGGGTATTACACACTGCTATGCACACACACAGATTTCTATGCAAACTGAGTGCAACAGTACTCAGGTTCTCAACAGCAAATTAGGAACACTGACCTTTTTTACATTGTTCACTTCTTTATGACACACATTTGCTTAAGCAATTACTGTCTGGTGTGTTCAGTGCACTAAGCATTTGGAACCAGCCTGCTTTTTTTTTTTTTTTTAACCTCTCCAGTACATCTTCAGAAACAAAATCTCAGCAGAATCCTCTCTCTTAATTGCCTAGTCTGATGCTTTAGTCTTTTCAGAGTGTTCACTGTGTTCTTTAAATATTAAAGGAGGATACAGATGCCTTCATCTTTTGAAAAGGCCAGACTGTCATCCAAAATTCTTTGTTCCGGTTTGAGGCTCCATTGAACTTGGAGCAGAAAGTCCAGGAAACTGTCTTGATCTCTTGTAAAATTACTCCCCTGCCTCCTTCCTCCACCAACAATGCAAATTCCTTCCCCTTCTTCTCATGCCCCTCACACATGAGAAGCTCTCTTAAGTAAATGATTTTTCTACAGATTTCGCATTGCTCACATCCTTCCTAAAAACCCACTAGTGCCATTTATATTATTAAAAAAAATCTTTCCTTTCTAGTAGGGGGCTCTTTTTGTCCAAATACTGTGCTGGTATGTGGTAACCTCTTCAACTGATTGCTTTCTCCAGTGGTGCTTTTCAGCTTGTAAGCTCTCCAAGAAAGTGTCTCTACCACATGAACAAGGGACTTAGTACAGCACACAGCCTCAACAAAACAATGCAGGCTAAATACCAACACTCAGAAAGATGCATTTATCACCAATTTGGCCTCTCTTTGGTTGCTTTGTTTCATTTCTGATACTAGGGAATCTCGGAGGAGGGTTGCTCCTGAAAGGCTTTATAGAGTCAGCTTAAGGATGCGGGTGAGGTTATTTGATGCTGAGAGAGAACAAAGGAATTCAAACTGGAAAGGATGGG
>VXAL01012533.1:41262-84743 GCA_013399475.1 Chauna torquata
GGACGACTAGAAAAAGACAAAGAAATACAGAAAAAAAGATCCTGTGTTTGGGAAGGAAGTGTGAAGGCAGAGCAATCAGGGAGATGAGAATGGGAAATGCAATTAGTAATTTCAGCAAACTGCTGAATGTTAAACAAAATGTTCATAGTGTAAGAGCTTGTCCAAACACTTCCAAAGGTCAATACAAATTGGCTCATCATGATTTAGCTATATGACAAAGCTCACATCCTATCTGCACAGGTTACTTCTTCACTGTCTCTCAAGTTAGAAACATATAGGTGAAGTTAAATCTGGTTGCACAACATATGAACAAACGCAACTCACTGTGTCACTGGAGCTGCACAGAAAAAATCTACTGCCAAATGCGTGACTGGGAAAGGATTGCCTGATAGTGTGTGAAATACGTTTGCTGAATTTTTAAAATACTGATATAGGATCTACTGTTGTTTTCTTTTTTTTTCCTGTTACTAAAGTACCTTACTTTTGAGTAATCAATAACTCAGCTCCACTCCTGGTTTGTGAAGAAGCTTGTAGGAGTTGAGGAGAGTAAGCTTTAGATAAACACATAAAGTGGAGTTGGTTTTGCTTTACAGATACAGGGCGAGCACGGGGGAATCTGATGATTTCCGAGCATGGAAACACTTCTTTCTGAGCAATTCACAAAGTTCCTATTATCGAATCTAAAAACTGGGGACTTCACAGTTTTTTTGTGTGCTTTTCTGTAACTGTAATTAAAATATGCATTACCTGATAGATTTTCCACGCTGTGGAAAATTTTCACTTTTACTCCTAGTATCACTTCTGAAGGTTTATTTCAGTGTGAAAGCTGCTTTTTCAAGTGTTTACTGAGGAAAAAGAAAACAATTCTCACCTTTCAGCCTCCCACAAAGCTGCCCTGTGAAAACCTTTCACAGCCAGCAAGTCTGGCTTGCACCCGCTCCCCTTCACAGCAGATCTCGGGAGGGAAGGCAGAAGCAAGCACAGGAAACAAAATTTAAAAAAAAAAACAAAAAACAAAAAAAAAAAACAGGAGGTAGAGAGCAGGTTCAAAAAACTGATGACCTGGCTCAGTGCACAGCCAATTGAGACTATCAACACAGTTGGAAGTAGGATGTGAGGGAATGCCAGAATCAAAGGATGTCCCCGCTGTACCTACAGCACGTCACCTGCCTGGCATCCCTACTGACATTAGCCTTGACAAGCAGATCTTTGGTATGTATAAAGAGAAAGAAGTGAGGCAGCAAAATGAAGGGTGAAGAAGACCAAAAGAATAAAAGGGGAAATGCTGGACTTACTAAATGGTATTTTTACAAGAAGATATTACATGCACAGCTTGGCCAGAGGAATTCTACACACATGCATCCTGTATATCTGCTAGTTCACGACTGACTATGAACATGAGAACAGATTGCCAACAGTTTCTCCCATGACTGCATCATTTAGCATCACCAGTGCCTGAGAACCTGCTCAAATTTCTAGGTTTCAGAACCTGTTTCCAAGCCTCATGGTGACACAACTTCAGGACAGAGGCAGGGAAGAGGCTCTCCTTTAAGGACTGACTACTACACGCTGGTTTTCAGTAGCCATCTCCTCTGGAGATTTTGTTCAAGACAAACAATTAAAATGAGTGAGACAGGTAGCGAAATCCTGAGGGACAAATCTTTTAGAGTGAAGGTTTTGCTTGAGCTAAAACCAGATGAAACAAGTCAGAGAGAGATACACTTGCAGTTATTTATTGTTTTGATTAATATTAAAGTTAGCTATGATATCATATTGTGTTTTGCCCTCTTAGTGTGCTCAGAAACCATTAACTTGAATAGAAACACATACAGTGTCCTGTCTATCTCAGATACACATAATTTTAAAACACAAGACAATGGTATGTGGTATTTACACAGCAGCACTGGCAAAAGGGATGAGATAGTTACTAAAAAATTCCCTTCAATAAAATGTTTTGATCAAAACAGACCTCCTTTCATGGGAAAGGTTCTACCAACACATGAGGCCTTTTTTAAAAGATGGATTCAAATGGGAAGTATGAAAAGTCATCAGACATAATAAGGACATCCATTAATCCAACCACAGAGATCCCATCCTTCAGAGGCATTGCCAAAACAGGATTACCCCATCTGGGGATGCAGAAGAAGCCAGAAGCAGAGAGTAATGACTCAAAAGGCTGACTAAGCCCTATGAGGGGTCTTTGCAACAGTGTCATTAAGATTTCCAAATACGTTTACCAGCATCACTCTTCTTGTCACTCATCAATGGGTGACTCAACAGTGGGAAAAAAAAAAAAGAAATATGCACAAGGGCAATGCTCTGTATTTGAATAATGCATCATTTCCATTAAGTTGTAAAAAGAATGTAAAATTGTACAGTGATTTATTAATCTGATTTAGTGATGGATAACTAAAATGATTAATATCGCTTACATATTATTAATGAATATTACATTTAACAAGCATGAACATTGGTGAGTGTGAACATTAGTCAATGAATAGCTGGTCTTATAAAGTTTTGGATCTGGCAAACCCAACTAAAGCTGTTTTTAGCATGTGTATTATTAAGTACCTTGAGATTAAACAGTACTTATTGAAGCACATAATTGTTGACAGGTAAAGCGATCTTAACTCATGTAAGCAGTACATTTCCTCTTGTTCGGTGAATATATTTTAGCATCCAAGTTGCACTGCATGGAAATATTTTTCCCTTGGCTAAACCGCACTGATCTCTTTCTTGTCATTTACCAGACTGGCAACAAGAAGAACGAAAAATACAGGGGTTGCTCAAATGTTAGTACAAGCTGATTAACAGGTATGAAAGGAAAGCTCAGGAGAGGCAGTGAAGCTGAGAATGTGAGTTTCACTGGAAGACAACCAGATGTCAAGCTGTCCATGCTCCAAGTAAACAAGTCTTGGAACAGAGACCCCTTCACTCCCCCCCCGCAACAATCCAGCCACCCTTCCAGCTGCCAAGCTTGCCTACAGCTGTTGATCACCGCATCCATCTCCTCCACAATATCCCAAGCTGCTCATATCCAAATCCAAGCACGTCACTTTTCATCTGTTCATGCACAGTGCAACACATACCCTTCCTAGTAGTGCTCCACTAGTTCTCTACCTGCTGCTGTAGCAAACAAAATTCAGTTTTTTACCACCTATTAACTTAACTTTGTGGTACCACTTTTTCTCGAAGAATCTAGACTCGGTCCTGTTCAACATTGTCCTCCATCCCTTTTTTTTCCCCTTTGCAGTCCTATGCAGCTGCTGCAGTAGTTTCAGCAGGTGAAACACAACATTGTCCACCTTTTCAAAGCACCTACGATCCCTTTTGAAAGCTGCAGCAAATAAATAGCCTAGATGATGGCAATAAATTACATGGAAGTTCCCACACCTACAGTTACTATTTCATTTCAGGTATTTACCCTTTACTAGCCCTTTACTCTCTATTATTCTCACTACTTTTTCTGTATCATGATGGCTGTGCACTGCGAGATGGAGACATGAAAGCAATGATCTGAAGTTACACAGTGGAAAACGCTGCTTTAAAAAAGAGGGCAAGATATCTTCAGGCAAAAGGTGGAAAAGCTTTCCCTGTTTGCAGATAGAGAATACCAGAAACATAGCATGACAGGCCCTGAGAGGAGTCTCCTGTGGAGCCAGAGACAGAAATCCACATTTCTTGGCTGCTCATAATAGGATCTCATCACTTGACCTCGTTGTGTGGTATCCTTAAATTGCAGTTGACATGTTCTGGGCTGCTTCTCTGTTTTGCTACTAAAGAGCTTTTTAGCCCATCCTTCCTCTCAACTTTTCCCATGTATTTTGATCTTAACTCCTTTTTTTTTCTCCCATCATCTACTTCAGCCTGCCTCAAAGAAGTTAGTTACAAAAAGCCATGAGACTTCGCTAAATACCACTCCAGCTTCTACCTTGCTTATTTTCCCAATTTTGTTAATTCAGCCTCAGAGCCCTCTACGCAACGATAAATATGATGCAGTTCTTTGTTTCACGTATCAGTGAATACTCTTTTCAAGAAGGTGTTTTTCACTTTATGTAGTACAACTGAGGTTTGTTTCTTTTTCATTTTCCCACCCTAGGAAGAACAGTCTGCCCTGAACCGCACTGGTAAGCAATTAAAATCTGGAAGCTTGCCAGACTCTGGGGTACTGTGAATTCATTTCCCAAGTAGACATGTAATTCTTGGAGCTGAAGTTGAGACAATAAAATGTGTAAAACTTGACTATAATATGACTCCTCACTATACGACAAAGCCCCTTTCATACAAAGAAATTGGAGCAAACCAGTTGATAATGAGAAAGTGCAGACACTAATTATTTTATTACAAATCTGGAAATGATGCATAATTTAATTTTTGGAAATTAAATGTTCTACTGATAGAATAATCATTTTTTCAGGCCTGACGTCATTAGAATTCCAGTTGTCTTTAATATCTCTCAATAACATTTTCACCATTAAAGCCGAGCGATATTCCAAATGTTTGAACTTCAAAAGCTCTTACTCAGTTTGCAACTATCAGCTTGATATTCTCCAGATACTGCAGAAGAGGAGAAGGGCAAAAAAAAAAAAAAAAAAAAGGTGGATAAGGAGAAGGGACATTTTAAAAGCAATGTTTTAAGGGTAGCATAGCATAGCAAATGCAATTAGTGAATCTTTGCCATGTATAGCGACTGAAATGCAGAAAAAATGCAATAGAGTTATTAGGCAGTTCACAGGAAGGTCACAGCCACAGATGTCAGAACCCCAGAACAGACACTTTTCACTGGAAGGCTAACCACTACCAGCAACTTCTCCCTGTGGATTGAAAGTGGATTTGGGAAAGCTTCAGGTTTCGGACTGGGAACTGAAGAAAAAGGGGAGGAAGCGGGGGAGAGACTGAGAACCACCAGCCAAACCATATTACATTTCCCGTTGCACTCCCACTTCACAAACAGCTCAGACCTTGAAAGAACGTAATCCTAACAAATCCACATTATAAAACTTTTTTCATGTAATTCATACAATCGTTTTATTGTTTGTGTATGTGTACCTATCCCTTGCAAAGATTTAAACTGTGGTGTGCCTTACATATATTGGAAGATTAACAAGGCTACTACAGCATAAGGCTTGTTAGAACCAAAGGGAACAGATTTGTTCCAATGTCCTAAACTGTTTTAAAGTAAATTAAGTTATTTCACCTGAAATCCTATATGGTGTTTTATGCTATATAATCATCATTATGACATTATAGCTAAAGGTTAGTCCAGGTTTCTTTTATAACTTTTGATAAGTGGAGGGTTTATTTTCTCATATTCTTTTATACCAAAATTTAGCACTATATCATTTAAGTCATGTACTAATAGAAAGTTTGCTTCTAAAATGTGGTGTTGATCCATTAAGGAGCAAAAGAAAACCTAAGAACTGAAAAAAAACTTACATATTTAAGCAGGAATGCACAATAGAAAAATATTTAAAATAGTTATTTACGAAATGCTGAGTAATTTTATTAACCCCATCCCAAAATAGCTAATAACAAATTAATAACATTCATTTAACAATGTCTACCTACTAATTAAGAAACACTTATGATTTAACCAACATGTTCATTTAGGCCAAGGTTCAGCAAAACATTAAAACACAAATTTAAATCCATTTCTAGCTGCAGAATCAGTCTGCTTTATGCTTAATCCAAATTGCTAAATCCATTAATTAAAGAGCTGAAGGGGGCTTGAGGGGTTGGGGGGGGAGTGAGTTAAGATTAATTGTAGAGTGATAGCATCACTCCCTCAAAAAGAATTACTTAAGAGACTGAAATAGTTTATTTTACAAAGATAGTATTAGAGGGAACATGATAAGCATGCTGTATAACAAAAGCACAGGCTACAGAGGGCTGATCTGTCACTTCTGTAATGCAGCACAGTAACAAAGGTGTACTCAATGAAATAATGTATCAAATCAAACTTGATAAAGCAAAACAATCTTTCTCAAGCAATGGATCCATGGATTTTACTGTCACATAGTCTTTCTCTGCTTGATTTCTCTACTAAGAAAGAATAAGAATGTTATTTAAATCGTGGCATGATATTTAGAAAAACAGCAATTTCTAGAGTTGCTGTCAAGCGTTGCAGCACATTTTGGAAACCTTACTGAAGCAAATTCTCCAAGGTTTCAGCCCGTTTAAATACCAAAGAGACCTCTAATACATTATGAACTTTTTTCTTGAGCATTTGGTACTCAGATGTTATTAACCAGACTAGCTGGTCACCACCTGATCATTGGACACCTAGAAACCATGAGATGCTCAAAGATCAACATTTTCTTGTATCAGCAAGAAAAAGTAATTAGGTAGGTTACTTGAATGTGTAATTATACTGTTACAAGATTTTCCCTTTCTCCTTTTCTCTTCTTCTTATGCCTATCCCCGATCTTGTATTTGTTACTCTTAAGAACTTGACTTCCATGGTATCTCTCAAAATGGGAAATTTTTGCTGTTGATGATATTTTGGTCTTTTGACTATGGAAGAATAACTGTTTTTCAGGTATGGACCACAAGCATAAAACTCATTCTCCAAATGAGATGCTTATAAAGATCAGTGGTAACTAGATCAGGTATATTCAGCCGAACATTTGGGTTTTGTCTTGATGACATCATGCCTTGCAGCTAGCATTAATTATTTCTCCTGGTGTAGATCTGACAGGTTTACCCATAATATATTCAATTTATATTATGTTTCATATGCGGCACTGCAGACTGAATACTGACTTTGAAAATCTGAGTACCAACAAGTCATTTCTCATAACCTAAAGACAGTATAGAACCAGTTACGGTGTGTTTCACAGAGTTTCATTTTGGTCGAATGCCCAGTCCCACAGAAAGAGACCAAAGCCATCACTGAGTATGTTTTTAAAATCTATATTTCTCTTTTTACAAAGCATCGCACTAAGTAGTGCTAACTAATAGCATTTTTTTAAAAAAATCACTAACAGCAGAAACAAGATTAGTGTTACCACAGGTGTGAGGACTCCAAAAGCAGAGCACACTCCTATATTATTTTCTTCATGGGGGATATAAAATGGTCTTTGTTTCCTTCTGTATCACCACAGCAATGTAATGCAGTGAACTTGTGCAAGAATTATGTTAGGAACCAATACAGCAGCAGATATATTTCCTTCAACATTAAAGACAGAAGACTGTAAGCGCAGTTGGGTTGCACCTTTCTTATCTTCCAAAATGTAAAAGTCATCAATTTTATTTCAATATTGAACAGACTATGGACAGTATTGCAATCATCTCTGAAAATTAGATAAAATATGCTAGATGAAGAAAGAAAACTTGATTTTGAAACAATCTCTTCATGTT
The DNA here is from genome assembly GCA_013399475.1 of Chauna torquata. Classification (NCBI taxonomy): domain Eukaryota; kingdom Metazoa; phylum Chordata; class Aves; order Anseriformes; family Anhimidae; genus Chauna; species Chauna torquata. The sequence continues at coordinate 48,622 of VXAL01012533.1, forward strand.
AGGCTAATTTCTTTTCAATATAACATTGTGTTTTTTTGTGATATTAAGTTTAATTTTTAAGTTATTATACTTCTTGTGGAACTAACATAAAAACAGAGCTATACACTTGATTTACAGGAGAATATTATTACAACCATAAACACTGATTTGAACTTTCACATTTTATAGCTCTAAATACAGAAAAATCCTCACATACAGAAAAAGAATGCTACAGTAGTATAATCTTGGCTATGGAAACAAAGCATTTTTATATTCAAGGAGTAAGGTTGACTCAATTAAAAGTGTCTATTCTCATACGGCTGATATCTGTTCAAATATACTTTATTCTACACAGGCTAATGGTTCTCTTCACAGATGCAAAAATTGCATTGTTCTCTATTTCCATATCACTTGTGTCAACCCTGGTTGGTACTGCTTGATATCATTGCTGTTGAACAGCTAAATACTAATCTACAATTCAAATGCTCACAAAAGCACTGCACATACATTTATTTTTGTAATACCACGGTGAAAAAAAACATGCAGAAGATAACCATCCTTATATAGCCCTATTAGTAAATTTTACTTCTAGCGTGACTTTCAGAAAGAAAAAAAAAAAAAAGCATAGAAAATTTTTCAAGAAAATCAGTAGGTAACTCCACGAGCACTTACTTGTTAAACCTACTAGTCTATCCTATTTCCCCTGTTCATATAAAGGAAATCCCCTGCAGTGAAAAATCTCTTCCCATGTTAGATTTAGTTCGGTTTTCAGAGATCAGGACCCATAGGTTATATTATCACTCTGCCCTGGCTTGTTCTATAACCTAGACTCAATGTCTTTGCCTTCTTTTATAAGTAAACTGGGTCTATTAGTACTTCCTTTAAGAGGGCAATTGCAAGGATTATTAATGCTTTGTGAAATGCTTTAAGCTCTTCCAATTAAAAACATTGAATAAATACTATCCAGAGCATACTGCTATAGTGTAAGAATTGCACACTAGTATTATAAATGTAAATTATAATTATTTTGAGAACTTACAAGCATAATATCATGAAGACTTAAATTACATCTTTAAAATAGCTATGTGTATGGAATTATTCAAGAAACTAGGCAACTATTGTTTATGATCACTTGGCTTCTTAGGTTGCTGTAAAACTAAATTGTCTCAAACAATTAGTCAGTAGTTTAGACTGTTCTCAAATCAAGCTCAAACCACTGAATCAAAGGAAAAAATGTGCCTGCCTCTCCCTACCACCCCACCAATGCCAGCCAAAATCAAAGCTCTGTATTTGGAAAACACGTAATGGGCCAAGGCAAAGCATGTTTTCATTTTGATCCCCTTTAGGGAAGGTGATTTTCTTTAGGGAAGAATGGGATTGCCTTTAGTGAACCATAAAAAAACATCACATTTTGGAAATTTTGTAAAGCTGAAGATAAATTTCTAGGAAACCTGCCACTGCAGAATCAGTCTTCAGTCCTATTATGTTCCTGTCCTACAGAGGTTGTTTGAACCTCTGTGGCCAGGCCCTTCTGAAGGATTCACAGGAATAGAGATGTTCCAGAGCCTGCCTTCTCACCAGCTCATCAAGGACCACCCTCACACTGATGGGGTCCTGCTGCCCTGGGTCAGCACCTAAGAACATTTCTAAGGAGAAACAAAGTAGAAACACACCTGGGTCCTAAGCAGAGCGCATGATCAGAGAACAGCACACAAAATGTGTAGTTTGCTCTGTACTCAGGCAAACAGCCAAGCAGAAGTCTGAAGTTTTTTCCCGGTCAAAGAAAAAAACCTTCTAGATGTCTAACAAAGAAAGTGTCTAGCAGTAAGTACATCAGAAAAACATGTAAGGTTTGTGACTTGCAGAGAATGATAGTTGAGAATGTGTACTTCAGCCAGATCTCACTAAGAACATTTATATTTGAGGGCAAAAAGAACTGTATTAGGATAAAAATGAACATTTTCTGTCTGCTAAACCTAATCAAAACTCCCCACTATGCTTCCAAGGCAAGAATTTTTCAGTCCCAAATTTTAGCTCTCTCTCATTTCTTATTTAGGCTTTTCAAGTCTATATAATGACAGCAGGGACAATTGCTCTATTTAGTTTTCTCATGTCTCTGCAAAATGACTAAACCATTTTGNCCCCAAACAAAACTCTGGGCAGAGACCAAGCATGGACTATTACAGCCTTTGTAGAGTAAGTCTTGGAAAGAAGGAATTAGAATATAAATGCTTTGCCACCATCATTAGAACTTTCTCCTATGCTTTAGACAACTATTTTACATCTTCCAGCAAGGGATTTAGTAGGTAGTGCAGTCAGTCTAAAATATTATCTTCTCTTTCAGTAATGTATGGTAAACTAAGATCTTCTGAAGGTGTTTTAACCAATACATTGCACAATTCAAAAGCCAAAAGCACAAACGCAAAATAAGTGATCCAGAAGCCACATCGGACTACCTCTGTACCTCCAGTACAACAAGTGATACAGGCCTGAGATAAATCAATTCATAACCATGCTACCCAGCGCTAGAAACATAATCCATATACTGCTGGTGAGTTTTCACTAGGGCCCTTGCAAGTAACAGAAAATATTTCACGTACCAAGGCCTTTATTACTCATCTCTCCTGACACACAATTGTCATTACAGGTTCCAGTCTGACCTCAACTACATGCACCAAAAGTCACCAGTGGTCGTACTTTAGGAAGGCATTCTGGCTTCATTCACTTCATTGCAGAGCTTGAGAGAAACGTCGGTTGTAATACTGGAATAAGAACAATCGGCAGTTTGTTAATTCACAGTCTAATGCTGTCTTTAGTATCAGGATTAAATTCTGCTTTAACCTATCACTACATTCTGATATCCAGTTATCAAAATCACATGTAAAATTTTGCCTAAAGGTCACACATACAGAAGACGTTTTCTGGGAAAATACATGTAATTTACCACCCTTTTTTAATTACTTTAAAAGTCTGCTCTAATCTTTCACATCTATGGAAGCTTTTTTATTATTATTACCTTTTCTCACAGAGGACCAGGAACGAAGGAAGAACTAATTGCATTTTTTTTTATCTATTGATAAGGAGGACACTTCACTGCCTTGACTTCAAATCCAGACAAGGAAATATTTGTCCACACTGGAAAAACAATACCCTCAAAACTTAGATTGATCATCAGTTGGAAAGACTCAAAAATTTATAGCAATGACAAAAACAATTACAACAGTTCCCTACTGCAGCTTAGTCACCTACAGCAGCCGCAGTCACTCCCTGCCACAGTCTGTATGGACCCATACAAACTGGGGGGGGTTTAGTTTTAGGGGGGTTCATGGGTTTAGTTCTTAGTAGATACAAGTATCTGTGTTTCCTGTTGATGACAATTCAGACCATTCATACTTAAATGCATAATTCATTCTCCTCTTTAAACATCATATCTACAAAATAAAACCTGTCAGATCCATTTAATACTATCTGCATTGTGAGAATGATCAAATGCATCAAAAATGAGTATTCACCAAACAATAGCTTTTTTTTTTTTTTTAACATCTTCAGCACTTTTCTGTCACAGTTTGAACTATTTACTGTACTTCTCCATAACATGCATATCCTGTTGGACAACAGCTTATCCATCTACATCATCAGAGATTATAGTAGCCAGCAAAAAAAAAGAAAAAAACATCATCTACTTCAGCAATCACCATTAAAATCTTCAGCAAGCCATGCTTTTTCTAGATAATGAGACCAAATGTTACTTACAGACTAATTTACTAAAGATTTGTAAAGCATTTACAGAGTTTTCCCCGCAGAGCTCTCAACCTGCCAAGACCAAAATCAGGAGCAAAGATGCACAAAAAGAAAGACAAAGGAAAAAGAGAGTAGCCTAATCAGCTGGAAAGGAAGTTGCAATAATGTATTTGAGAGGAATAATGCTTTCATCAATCTTAATCATTTAATTTTGATTTCCTGATGTAAAAAAAATTCAATAAAAAAGCTATTTGAATTTATACCACAAATCTTTAAATTGAGATATCTTAATACGATAAGAGATAGTCTACACTTACTCCCAGTTTTAAATTTTAACATCAATGACCAAAACAGCCATTGCCAACTCAGTTAGGCTTTTCCTCTTGTCCTTTATGAGGAGCAGCGTTGATCAGCAGTCAGGTCAATGACAGAACCAGCCTCTCCTCATAGAGCTGCCATATTCGTTACAGGATTGAGGAAAGAAAGAAATCAAGCGAAAGATAAACTGCAAAGCAATAGAAAATTGCTTTTCTTCCTGGCTGGAAACTTTCATCACAACAGGACAGAGGCAGACTGCTGACAGTGGCTTTAAGAGTTTTGCACCCTTTCTAAAAAAGTATCTCCAAAAACCTTAACTGTGACTTCTGGCACACAGCTGGTTTTCAGCTCAGTTCTAGACATGTAGTCTAGCACAAATACAATTCAGTCTGAAACAGCTTTTATTCAATTCTTAGCAAAACAGTATTTGCACTACTTTGAAGATTCAAAACAATTTTTAAAAAGAAGTCTCCAGTAAATACTTTCTTTTCCTGTTGAACTGGACCAAGAGAAGAACTACAAAACTTGTTACGAACAACTGCATTTTGTCCTGGTGAATACAAAATTCTTTGGATATGTAATGAAGGATTAAAAATCCATGCACTAATTACATACACTAGTAAGGAGGTCAGATGAACCAACAGCAAGGGAGATGAAGCAAAGATATAGCATGAGACAGTACTGCAGGAGGGAACAAGCAGGAGGAGAAGAGATGCCATCAAACAATCATGACTAGTTATTATAATAAATTGCTGTTAAGGCACAACATTTCTGACTCCAAAAATCAATAAGAACAGTAGAGTAGAGGACACCATAAGTTAATGCACCAGCTTTTTCATTCTGGAGGTCAACAGTTAAAACATTTCTCAGTTTTATCCATAGAGATCTTTCAAGCAGAGGCTGTTCAGTTCAGTATAGTTCAGTCCTAAGCTGGCACAGAGAAATTGGCACAGCAGCATCTTTGTGCAATTCCTGACTATAATGTTTGCTGCACTTAAACTCAGTTACCATCTAAAGAATGTAGTATCATTTAAAAAAAAAAAAAAGGATAGGATAGGATGCATCATTTAGAATACTGCAAGAAAAGAGTACAATTTTGACTCCTTTACCAAAACATACATACATATTTTTAGTAGAGTTGTTTTTCAGTTAATTTACACCACTACCTAGGAAAAATATCCATCTAAAAACAGTCAGAGAAGGGAGTGATCGTTCTTACTGATGCAATGTTCTACATTTTCCTGAACTTCTAAAAATGTCCCCATCATAAAAAAGAAACAGCCAGCGCTGCAGGAGGTGAAAGCAGTGGAGTCTGTAAGGAAATAACATCCTTTCCACATCTCAGTTCAGGGAGAAGGGATTCCTGCAAGAATCTTATAGCACCACAGAGCTTTTTATTATTATTACATTTCAGTAGATAATTTTAGAATCATTTGCTCAGCATTGCCCACATGCAAGTAACCACATATGCCAGTTAATGGGAATAATTTTCTCTGTTTGTAGCAAGCACACACCCATTTTACCGTGTGCTTTAGACCAGAAGAAATCATGATGAGACCCAGGCTCTTGCGCCATACTTCAAGTTGGAAATAAATGCAATAAATCACTATTTCTCACATTACAAGGCAAAAATATAGTCTGGCTCTTTCAACAGTTTATAGAAGAGCTGGAATCAGCAAACTGACTTCAGCATGTCAGGTTGGGTAAGCAGCCAAATATGGACGGTATTAGTTTGTGGGACCAAAGGGCTTTTTACATTTTAAAAATGAGAGCAAAGCTTGAAAGAAAAGAGGTTTAACACCTCATAAGAAATTTTAGAGCACAGTAAGCATTATTCCACAGAAATCAAGTTCTTTGTAAGTACAGGTATGACCTGAACAACTGAAATGACTTCTACTAAAAAAGAATCCAAAATGAAGTGTTGTTTAAGCAAGAACTTCGATTTATTTCAGATATATATTTCTGATATGCCAGAACTATTCAGCTGTGTACTGAATTTTCACCACTAGGTAAATTTAAGCTGGCTCCCAAACAATATCTCATGATTACTATAAGCTTTACCTACCACCCACTTCATGAATAAAATACTTTCATATAACGTAGGCCTAGTAGTGAGGTATCTTTAAACATTAAAAAACTTTAAACTCATCTCCTCTATAGGAAAATACTATTACCTCTGCTTCCACAAAGTGAATAAACAGTCTCATCCAAAACCAAAGTGAATCACTGGCAGAGTTGGGAAGAAAGCCCTCAGGATAAATGCTTGAACAAGTCAAACTTTTGTCTTTAAAGAAAAAGATAAATCCTCTTGAAAAACATGATTTGCAAAATGAGGTTTCACAGAGGTAGTATAGGAAAACCTCTATGAATACCAGAGTGTTGAAAACAAAGTTACAGAAAAAGGTGGACAGCTTTCCAAAAGATGTGCTCATAGCAGAAGCAGCAGATTCCTACTCCTATGATGTAATCCTGGAAGTGCACAGGGCAGACTTCGACCTTACTGGTTCTCTTCTAGGTCTTCCTTTGTATTGCATCAATATGGGAGGATTCAGGAATGGCTGTGGTAATCCTGATGCAGTCTCTGGTTCAGCAGGTCTAAAATGTTAACTGTCGGCAGACAGTGCCTCCATCCTCACATCTTTCTCATTCATGTTCTGCGTGCATCAGCAGATGCTACCAAAGGCTACTTCTGAGAGATGCAAAACAGACTTTCCTTTTGGTGGAAGGTTACACTGAGCACTAGCCTACCCCAATGCACAGACTAGACAAAAGCATTTCATCTTCCACTCCCAGGGATGCACTCAACCACTGACACTCGACTATTTCAACATTTGTGCACTGGCTTCATAAAAGGTAATTTTACATACTAAGAGTTAAACGAGCAGAACATTTGGGCTATGGGTGGAGTTAAATTCTGTGAAATGCAAAACATCCTTTGTGTCTTGGTTGTACATTAAAACCCAAAGATTTCCATTCAATGTTTGGCTTATTTCGATATTAGTTTGGTTAGACTTAATCCAGTAAAAGGGAATCCCTCAGCACCACTCAAATGCAGATTGTGGAATACACTGGCGGGTATTTTTAGTCCTTTTATAGTCTATTTACCATTAATAGGACACTTACTGAAAGAATAATGCTGATCGTTCATTAACTGAATTACACAGCAACGAATTTTGTCACCTAAATTATTCCAAAACCATGTAACCAGACCTCAAAGAAATCAAAATTAATGGGAAATAAAATTTAGGGACCATGTTTGCACACATGTGCACTTCAGAATTGTGCCCAGTTCAGATACAATTAAGCACATATTTGAGCTTAATCTGTGTCCATTTCACATTTTATGAGGCAGAATACGTGTTTTCACTAGATCTTTCATGTATGTTTCTAACACACAAATCTAAGATGAAAACAAAATCATGGATGACCCTCAGCTAGATAGGGGGCTTGCACATAAGTTGTTGGCATGGAATTAATAGAGAAATACAAGAACTTAGTAAGTTTGCTTAAAGTGAACTCATTTTCACATAGCTATATTTTTTAAAAAATTAGATGTGTATAGCAGGTAGACCATTTTTCCCGTTACAGGTAGGACTTACATGAAGGGAAGGAGGCAGAAAAAAAAAGATTGAAAACCAGAAGCAGCTTACAGGTCACCGATGGAACACAGTTTATTCCCAGATTTGAGCAAAAGTGAGTATCAGCACCAATTTAAAGAGATTACTTGAATCAGAGGGAGGCCTTAGAAGGCAATAATTTTCCAGATACATACTTTCTGTTTGTAAGATAGCAGAAGACAAAGCTCAACTTTTGCCTTCCTATTTTCACTTAACTTTTATTTCCTTTTTTACTGAAGGGTCTCGGTGGCAATTCTGGAACACAAGATTTACTCATAATAAAAATCTAATTATGATAATGCGCAAGGTAAAGATAATACTATCTTTATCATTTAAGATCTAAATTCCAAGAACATGAATTTATTTTTACTAATGGAGTAGGGAGATGGAGGGGAAGGCAGTATCAGAAAATTAACAGGAGAGAAAACGTCAGCTTTAATCAATAAACTTATTTATATAAACTTACGTAAATGAAGCTATACAATAATGCCCAAATAAGTAAGAGCAAAAAATGCTAAGCTGTGGAAGAAATAATTATGATAAGGATTTGTTTAGGACAAAAGCATACATGTAGAAGACCATTTCCTTTTTGCACCATTACTGGTGTGTTATGCATGTTACCTGATGAAAAAAAAATTCCAGATTTTGGAGGTACGTTACCTGTACCAACAATCCAGTGTTTGGAAAATAAACCAGTGTTAGACCCTTCAACAGCAAAATTATCCAAAAGGATGCTAGGAGAGGGTGTTCAACTCAGTATCTTTACTGGCAAAAATCCGCAACGGAAAAGCTAAGCACTTACCTAAAATATTAATTGCTACAGTGAAGGACAAAAGAAGTCAGGTCCCCTCCACGCACACAGACAGCTTTAAAAAAAAAAATAAATAAAATACCCTGTTTTCCTTGTCTCGTCAATACAAGGCCAGATAAAATTCCCATGCAGACATCATATTTTGGGTGCTGTATTTGGACAATGGTTTCTGCAGCAAGAGTTAGAGCTGGAATTGCACAGAGCAGCCACTCCTTTGAGCTGCAAATGCTCCAAATGCAGGGCAGAGGCTTGTGCCTGCATCATCAGTCTAGCAGGCATCTCAGAGAAATGAACCAAAGTAATAGACACCAATAAGACTGAAATTTTAAACAAAAAAGGCAGATTTTTCCAGGAAATGACAAATATGGAGTATCCCAACCTACACTCTAGGGAAAAAGAAGTTTTAGGAACAGGTTTCCCACTAACTCTCTGTCTGAGCAGTCCTTGCATTAGCATGCCCAGCAGCCACACTTCCTCCCCTTGTCCAGCTGCTTTCCCGTAGGTGCCTGGAAAATGCGTTTGCTTTTGCTCGCTTGGTCACTACACATAGCTGGAGTGAGTCACAGCACATTTTATTGGTTTCACCCATTCACACCAGCACATTTATAAAGGCAGTAAGAGGAACCGGCAGCCTGCCCAGCATTAGTCCTGGGCTCTGGCTCCCCTGCCATGGTGTGGAGAATTCACATTCAGGGTTTCTGTGGGGACTGCAGAGGACCTGCAGCACCTATAGAGCCCAGCACAGCATGTCTGCAGCCTCAGGATGTACAGCCTCACGGAGGCTCTCGCGTCTCCTGAATGCGGACTTTCAGTTGACTCTGACTGTCACTTCACACCAGCTCTCCAAGGTTAATCTGAACATTGCTTCAAATATTCTTAGTAATCAGTAACTACTAACGCATATCATACATTAAATATAATTTCCTATATTAAATGTTTGTGTCAGTTAGATTTTTAATTGTAAGAAATTAATGCTATTTTAAAGGTTCTAAGTCTATAGCATTTAACTTTGTTTACATTTTTACATTCTTTAACAGACTGGCTGGTTTTTTCCTGTCTATAAATGGAATTTTGTATTGCCCTCAATGCCTGTTACGGATCATGTATGATGGATCTTACAATTTTAACTTTTTATAGTATGATTGATTTTATTGTATGATAAATAGTCAAAGGTACAAAATGACACATCATCTTACTGTAAATACATCTTGCGCTGCATTAGAGTTGGATACTCAAGCTTTAGTTTCAGCTTCTTGATGTTTGTGTATGTTCTTTTTCACCCTTACTTAACACAAGCCATGAGCGTGTGACTTGCTTATTTAGCAGTATCATGAGTGCTCAGAAGTGAGAATAACCTAGAGACAAGGAAAAGCAAACAAGCAAACAAGCTAAGAATAAACAGAAAAAGAGAATGGAAGTCTCAGGCTGCTCTTCTTGCCGAACAAACAAACTACCCTGGCCTTCACGAGAAGAAGATATAAATATCTTGAGCTAGAACATTCAGACTTGAGGAGCTTATAAGATCCTTGAACCAGAACTATTCACTTTGTGGCAATTTGAGCTAAGTCATCCTGAACCAAACTTGTAACTTACTTGACACAACATACTTACCAACAACATATAGCTCATGTTACACAGAAGCGTAACGAGACAAACTCTTTGCAAAGATGATATTCCTTCTGTATTAAAAAATAAACTTATGTCACACTTGTAATATAGCTATAAAATATAGCAATGCTTCTTTTGAAAAACCAAGACACTTTAGTAGAAAAATACTCTTTCTTTAATCTAAAAAAGTTTTCCATCTTTTATAAATTAAGGTTTGTCAAAGCGGCACCACTTTGCTCTTCCTGGTTTTCCAGTAGCAAGACATACCCAAAGCAGCCAGGGGAGCTCGTTGAAGTTATTTTTGAAGGAAAGCAGCTGTATCGTATGAGTTTCTTTGCCACTCCACGAACAGTAACAGCAGTAGTTCTGTACTATTCATAAAGGAGAGGAGGAATCAAAGATTTTAGAAGGAAAATGTCCCATCCCTGGAAAGGTATATCTTTGATATCAGATCTAAAAGTTACATCTGCCAAAGACACAGAAGTGAGATAACGATGACCCTGCTAGGGTTAGATGTGAATCGCAGATCAAGTCAGCGGCTTCTCCTGCTGTCCTGCAGCCCTGCACGCGGGGAATAACCTTGCTGCACACAAGCTCCATATCCAGTGTGGGAAATACTGAAATTCAAAGGAAGAATCTAGCATTTACTGCAACGTAGGGAAAATTCTGCAGCACACTGACAAAAAAAAAAAAGAATATACAAAGTGAACCAAGTATTAAATAATCAGGTCAGCATTTACTGCTATATTTAATTTTATACTACATTTGACTGACTTGGGTGGCTTTGAAGATTTAAACAGCAACACAGAGAAACGTTTGTGCTGAAAATGCACAAGAACACTATAAATATCTGTCAGGAAAGGCTAGCAGGAAAGCAGAAATTTTGACAGATGGAAAGGAAATACTGGAAGGTTTTGATACCTGAGGAAGCCATCTGAGTTGGGAAAACAAGCATATTATTTAGTTAATTATTTCATTGCCTAAATTAGGCATGGAGGATCTGCCATTCACATTGGTATCATTTGATTTTTTTCAAAGGTTGACACCTCAGTGAAATAAGTGTTTACACCCCTTAAAGTCTATTCTTACTGTCAAGCTTTAAAATCAGACAAGCAAAGATTTCTTGGTTTACATTTCTAATAAGTGAAAGCATATACTTAAGAAAGATGAGCTTGGATTTTTTGTGTGTGTGTGGTTTTGCTTTATTTTGTTTTTTAAATAAATGCTTTGGTACAGCATCAGATTTTATCTAAAGAATCAACTGCAGCATATTCTGTGTTGCACAAAAAGTTGCAGAAAGTTCCTCAACTATCCACACATGCGTGTACACTCAGACTCCTAAACACTTACAGGTCAAAACAACCTTTCTGTCACTCCTGGGGAGGCAGTGGGATGCAAGGTCGAAAGCTTCTTCCACACGCCAGCACAGGAAGAAGCAGATAAAATCAATGAGTTTTAGAATCACGTGTCTGGTTTCTTGCAGCTCCTTTCCATTTTGCTCCAATGTCTCATGCCCTGAATTTCACCACTGACTTTGACTTTGTCTTACTGCAAATATATGTATTGAGGCAAGAAATAAAAGAGCAAGGGAGATTTTTCTTTGCTTGGGGATGCAAAAAGAACAAAGATCACTGCAGTGAGCACACTTTACAATCAAGCTGCCAGGACTCTATTTTTAATTTTCTTCTTCTGTCTTATTTGTTTTGTTATTTTTAGGTATAGTGGGAAACATTGCAAGAACAAAGAACAAAGACCTGTATAGCAAAAATGCTGCAAAGCGAGCCCCTCTGACAAACCAGAAACTCCCTCTTAATAAAATGGGGAATAATATATAAAGCTGTTTTGCCTATATCTGTAGGCTTCCACACCATGGAGGCAGTCATTTTTTCCTAAAATTGTTTTTGTTGTTTGTTTGTTTACTGAGTTAATTAGAATAAAAAGGTTTTCCATTTTTTCCTCATCTCTTTGGCACCCACAAGCACTTTAGTAAGTTCTTAGCCTGATTTTATCAATTAGCTGATCAATCAATTTTCTATTAGGGAAGTAAGCATTGAACATGCAGTTGAAGCACAAGGTTATTAAGTCTCAACACACTCAGTGACAGTCAGAAAATAAAGTCCGTCTGTCAGCAGCCAACAGCTCAGGGAGGGGAAGTGATTAAAAAGGGTCAAACAAACCATAAAGAACATTTGTAATTGTATTCATAATAAAGTCATCTTTACCACAACACTCAGAGCAGCAGAGGATGTACTGGAATCTGCAGGAATACTAATGAGAAAGGGAAGAAAGCGCAGGAGTCAGAGCTGAAATCTGAAGAGGTGGACGGGACATACAGAAAATACTTTGGGAAATGTGTCATATTTTAAAGAAGGCAATTACGCTTAGGACATCAAGTCTGCAGTGTCCTGAGTCTCCATTAATTTGCGGTTAATGTACACTTCAAACTCCAAGACATAACCCCAGCCGTTCTCTTGGGGCTAAGAACAACATACAGATACCTGAGCCACTCCTACATGGAACAGGTATCACAAGTCAGTACCCACAACTCAGATACTGGAAGCAATCCAAAGTTACAGAAAGATTTGTGAGACCAAGCTGCTGCATGCAAGTGAGCTTCCCCAGTTCAGATGTGCTCTCCAGCCTCAACTATTGGCTTCCCTTTCCCTGGTCCCACCTGCTTCTTACAAAATCTGGACAGACGTCCTTTCTCTGAGGAGCAGACTTCCTAACCAGACCCACAAATCTCCCTGCACACAGCCCCTTCTCACCGTGGTAGCTTTCTGAGCCTACATGGGCTCAACAGGGGAGATGGGAAAAAGAGTGACCAGAGCCTCAGCATGAACAGACTCTGCTGCAGGATGTCTTGGGTTCACACCAGACAGCAACTACTCCTGGGTATTTGCCTTCCCTCTGCGGCAGTTCCTAAATGTAAATCTAAACCCAGAGGGCTACAGACCTGTTTGCTACCCAGCAGACTGGACACTGAGGGCAGGGACTCCTAATCACAGTGATCCTGCATCCAAAGCAGACTTCAGGGTGGCACATGAAGATGTCAATACAGCTTAATAAGACCCCAGGTTATACCTCCTCAAACACTGGGACAGTAGGAAGTAATATGAGTATTGTTGTGTGCAGTTATAACATAGGAGGGACAGCAAGCAGGAGATCTAGCACATTGCATTAACAGCTCACGCACGAGAGGGCCTGAATGAACGTTTTTGACCGTAATATTGTGTAAATGCCACCGAGTATCATTAAAGGGATGTCGTATTTGCAGACACCAGCTGCTGTAATTCACTGATGGCGCAGAGCCTCCAAGCTGGCAGAACAGAACAGCTCTCCACAGGCCCGGCACCAGCTGATTTGCTTAGCTCTGCCGAGAAAAGTCAAGTAAATTCTAGCTGAGACAAATAATTTCTTTCATCCCTTGCCAAGATCAACATGTCAGAACCCCAAAAACTCCAAGTTCACCACCTATGACCTATTTCAGACACCTAAATGTGAAACGTAACTTAAAAATTTATGCTCATTGTCAGACCATGATACTCCTGATCGTGACTTCACTGTGCTTACCTTGTGCAAAACACTTCCATGCCGGAAAAAAAAAAAAAAAATCTATCTAAAAACACAAACACCCACTTTGCAGGAAATTTGAAAATTTTAGTGGATAGCTTTTTCAAAAATTAAAGCAATGGTTGGCATAAAGATTGAAAAAAAAAAAAAAACAACTAAATAACTTTTAAGTTTTAACAAAATATGTTTGTGCCTTTACTAGTATCCTTCTAAATTCCCAGGAAGTGATTATTAGCCAGATGCACACAAAAATGCCAAGCAGATATCTTCCTAAAATGAGACATGGAGTTATCAACAAAAACAGAAGGGAAGTTAGAGCATATAAAATGCAGATAGGAAAAAAGAGAGAGTGTGTGTGGATGTATAAGGACGAAGAAATGTAAGTGAACGACAATGTATAGAAGATAGCAGTGGGAAGAAAAAGATGCAGGAGTTCTGCAAGAGGTGAGCAGTAAAACTGTAAAGGATAAAGTAAAGTACACAGAAATTCTCACATGGGTTTTTCTGATCTATATTCAGCACAAAGCAGGAGGATGCATTTATCTCATGCAAAGTTGTGGATGGAATAGAAAGTTTGCCATATGCGATAAAGAAGGATGTTAGGCAACATCTGCTAAAATTAAACAATGTTCAAATCAGCAGCCTGAATAACATATACCCCTGAGTGTTAAAAGGACATGCTGAGGAGATTCCCTGAATTGCTAATATTAATTTTTAAACAAAACCTTTGAAAACTGGGGAAATTCCAAAGAAATAAAGGACTGCCAAAGGAGATCCAATATTTAAATAAAGATAAAAGAGATGGGCCACAGACCTCTAGAATAGTTGTTTTGCATTCAGTAAAGGGAGTGATCAATTTGGAATTTCATCAACAAAGAATTAGAGGCTAAAAATCTAATTAATGTCAATCAGTTATTGTAACGGAAGGTTGGTCTTGTAAAACAAACCTATTGTCTTTTTGTGAAGAGATAACAGGTCTGGTTGACAAAGGCAATTGTATGCTATAGTATAGTTGATTTCTCCATGGCATTTGACTTAGCATTACATGACATCTCAATTAAAAAATGATGATGTGGAATTAACAGAGTCTACTTCAGCTGGATTAAACTGTAGTATACTCAAAGGTCTCAAAATGTTCTTGATACTGACAAGTCCTCATTTAGTGGAGCCATGAGGGATTAATTCTTCATCTAAAGTTATTTTTATTTAGTTACACAAGATTAGGTGAGACAGCATCTCAAAGGTTAGTGAAGAAAATGTAGTATCTGAGAAGAAATTTGAGTTGCTGACTACAAGGAGACTCTAACAACATTCATTTAATAGAACCAAACGCAAGGTAGCACAAAGGGAATTAAGAATGGAGGTTTTATGTGCCTAATGGGACATCTAGGATAGTACTTGACTTGCCTTCTTAAGGAATTTAGTTTAGAAGCTTGTCAAAGTTTTTAAAATAAGAGCCTAACTTTCCTACAGAATTATGGAAAAAAGAAATAGGTGCTTCCAGAGCTGGAAGTCTGAAAGCTATCATTTGGTCACTGCTCTCACAACCACTCACTTCGGGAACTTGGAGAAGAACTTCAATGGAATTGAGAGAAAAAAAGAAAAGCTGGAATAAAGAGAAGGATGAGAACCTCAGGATAAACTCCTGAAAGAATTTCAAAGTGAAAAGCGTCTGACATTATTGGGGAAAAAAAATCAAGTAAGGGTTAGGCAAACGGAAATTCTCTCTCTTTTTTTTTTTTTTTGGTATCATTTCTGAAACCTCTGACAGAATACCAGTATAGTGTCCACAATTTAAGAAACATGTGAAAATACTGGAAAACATTCAAAGAAGGGCCACAAAAACAACTCAAACCTCGAAACCGTGATTTATGATGTGAGGCTTCAGAAACGCAACATATTCATACCATCAAAGAGAAGGTTAAGGGCTGACTTCATCACCATGCGCAGGTATTTTCACACATAAAAGCTATCTGATACCAGAATTGAAACAGTTAATCATACAGACAATGGTATAACTAACTTCCAGTCACTGGATCTCATTAGCAAGTTAAACCTTGAAAGAAGCTTTTGATTACTTTTGCGGCAGGGAAAATCAAATTGAAATGTTTTACCAGGGGACTCTGCATTGCTTGAAGTCTTTGAAAGAAAATCATGCTATTCTTCTAGAATATAGATCTTTTCTTCTTTTTATTTTTTCCTCCACAGATTCTTAGAGAAATTTTCTGCAGTTAATGAGCTTTGGTGGACTGGACAGGAAAGATGATGTTTGACTTTCAGGGCCAGAAAGACTATAAGGTAAACAAACTCCAAAACCTCGGCCTGATCATCTCTTTTCCTCCACAGGTCACAGGAAAATGGCATTTCTTTTCTCTCTCTCAAAAGAGTCAGAATGACTTCTGTTCTCCATTAAGAAAATCATTTTACTGAAATCTCATATTTTAGGGCTTCCAAAATCACGCACTGAGGTCAGAAACAACACCTCTCCCTCCTGTGCAGCATTCCAAAGGAGGAAATGGAAAGAACTGTATTTAGCTTCTTCTACAGCATCAGAGATTAAGCACAAGTAAAGGATAAAACTAGAAAAACGGTGCTATGAACTATTTCTTTTTCAATGAACTCATGTAATCATATCTAATAAGTTCTCTGCCATTCCAACAGTATAAAGTATAGGAAGTTTCTTGATCTCTCCTGTTCTTTGGCACAAAGAATTTAGTCTCCATAAGACAATAAGTCTTTAGTCTGAACAAAGGAATAGGTGGGTATCAAAAAAAAAAAAAGATCTTTTTCTATGATTTTCTGTAACAAAAATAAGAATTGAATCATCTACCATCTCTTTTTGGCCTGAATCCCGTGAAGTACAGCTTATGTCTTCCTAGCAAATCTGGTACTTACATGATTTTTGTATTGAGTTTCAGCACGTCAAAAACATCCCATGAAACATAGGTAATATGTTTTGAATTGCCCTGATGGAGACTATAATTGTACTTAGACAACAACAATTATAAACAGAGAACAACAGTGTCCAGAAAGATAGGATTGCCCAAAAGTGAGCACTTTGCATGGGATTTGAGAAATGCAGTATTTGTGTACCACCTAAGCTATAAGTGATGAGAGCTGTGTACACAGTCCAGGAAATCACTTTCCCAGAACCATGATTGACCTTGAAGTCTTGTGTTTCCTAAATGCACAAAACTGGCCATTGAGATCCTCTGTAGATACCTAAAGAAAGCTCTTTGAATAGCCTCTGAGAGCACCATGTATGAACCTTACAGCAGAGCCAAACCCATGACTTATGCCTGAACCAGAAGATTATCCATCTACTCTATCTCCCAGAATATACAGCAAAAAATAGACCACATTTTGTTCTCCTCTGATTAGTCTTCATTATTCAGGGCTAGGCTATTCTATCTCTTAACTTAGCAGATTGCTTTTGCAGGCTATTTAGTAACCTTTAGTATCTTTAAAAGCAGTTGTTAAAAAAAAAAAACGGTCAATGAAAACTCCAAGTAAAGAAAACATTAGTCATTACATAGAAGGAAGGCTTTCAAAAGAAACAACAAAGAGAAAATGCATGCCTTGTTTCCAAGAGTAACAAACCATCATTACCAGCAAAGACTAGCATATACAACAGGTAGGTAATGCCTTCATTTGGTGGTTTCCAGAATCATTTGGCTGAGTAACAGGATGTTAGAGCTCTGAGTTACAGGGAGATACTCTTCATCGCATTTGCACTAGAAAATTATATATCATCTGTTATTAACAATCTTCTTTACGTCTGGACATCCACAAACCTTAGTCATAGCCCCTGTGACCTGCCAACAATATCATATCATCCACCTGGCATCTTCCAATATTTTAACCAAGCCACCAAGATGTGCACAGCACACTTCAAACTGTGAAGTTATCCCAGTGTTTCAAACACTGGAAACGTATCAAAGAAAGGAGTTAGCCTATGGCTATGTATTCACACCAGAAAATCAGATTGCCTAATCTTATACTCCCTTAAACAAAGACAAGCATTACATTAAAAGAGTGCACGTGGATAGAAGTAGGAAGAGAAAAAATTGCTAATAACATCATAAGGCTTAAGGATCCCAGAGAACTTGCTACACCTTGGCTGGGCCACAAGGGTCTGCTCTGTGCATCCCCAGGGAAAGACATAACACATGAACAATCCCAGCTCTTAAACTTGCTGAAATTATTACATTAAAATGTAAATGTAGCATGCATGTGGGTTTCTTCATATACACTATAAAATGTCTTCTTAACTGAATCATTTCCTTGGGTTCAAAGAAGAACAAGAACAATTTTATCTTTAGCACGGTTATAAAAACATTGTGCAGCTGCCACAGTCATCCTTCTTTCTGTAAATGTTTGGATACTCCCGACATACTGTTTCTTCCAGTCAGTAAATGTTTGTATGCCAGGAAAACTCACTTGACTTCCTTATCCATTTTGTCACTGAGATACCAAAAAGCATAAGGTTTCTTGCAAAACCTTCCTTGATCTAGTCCTACTTCAGAAGAAAATTAGGATGGAGAAAGGCAGGGAAGGAGCATGAACCTAGACAGTAAAACCTTCCAAAAGCAAATAAAGCCGTCTGTGTTGTTACTGGGAAGTGCCTATGTATCTTCCAGCCAAATGATGGTGCAGGAAAGATTATTTTAATTTCAGAACTGTTTCTAAGAGAACGCATATTCCCATGATTAAATCTAATGCAACACCATCAGGACTTGGCTCTAGGCAGCATCCCTGACATTTTATAGCACTTATCACCACCACAGTTAAGTGTCACTGACAGGGTCTATGGAAAACAAGCTGGGCATAGAAGTTACATTGGAAACTTTTAGGCTCCCAGCATCAGCTCCTTCAGGGATCCACTTCCATCTCTAGATCCCCATGACATCATCTGCAACAGCTCCAGTGATCTCTCTCTCCGCAGGCTGATAGTCTTCACTCACTGGTGGGGGGAAGGAAGCAAAATCAAAGCAAGCAGCTAAATCACACGGTCACTTTAAAAACAATAAAGGTTGCTGCACAAACCATACATCCTTACACTCAGCAGCAACACATGGTGGGAATTTGCAGATCCCATATGCTGCAGATTTTTGAAGTCCTATTTAACTTAAAAAACAACAACAAAAAATCACCCCAGAACATCCAGATGTTTTTGAAAAGTCCAAGACTGCTTCCCTTTCACTACATACATTATGTCATCATCTTGATACTTGAAGATACATTTCACATTACCTTTTCAGATCAGCAGTCTTTTCTAACTTAGATCTGTAGGCTCAGAGCCTGAGCCTGTAACACCTCTGCAAGTTTTCCAATTTGGCTTTCTCCCATGATTGGCCACAATCCAAAAAACCAACTTCTAGCTCACAGCTGCCATACTACCCCTTGTTTCCATTCTTCAATTTTGATTCTGTCAGGCCAAGAGAAAGGAGGGGGAAAAGCCAAGTTTTAAGTTAAATATTCAAGAGGGATTCTGTGGTTTCTTTAAAGTTTAATTTAATTTTGCCGTTTTCCTAAAGGAAGCATATTCATTTCAGACTACTCTGTCAGGACAGATAATTCACTCCAACACCTACGAGAGAACAAAAGGACTGAGTTGTAAGAATGAACTCAGAGCACCAAAGACAGAGTCACTACATTAAAGCTGATCCCTTAACTTTCACAGGATGATCCACTGGCAGAAAATGCCACCAGTTCAAACACAGTGCTCTGGATTATTAATTCACACAGGGCATGACTGACAGTATCCCAATTCCTTCACTAGAACTGGCTTTGCTATGCCTGCAGAGCAGCCCTCAGGAGGAGGAGGATGTTCCCAATACAAGCATCTGCTATTCCAAACAGCGCTGACCCTTGATCTTGCAGGTCCTTTCCAACCTTGTGATTCTGTGATTCTGTGACCCTTCCATCTCCAACTCCTACAGAGGGAGATTTGAAACACGGCCAGGCTTCTCTAACCAGATATGTTTTTTTTTTTTTTTTCCCATGGCATTACATAAGTAAGATAATATAACCCTTCTGGTTTTACCATGTGCCCAACTCTAAACCATGCATTAGACAGTCATTCTGTCAGAAAAAGGGAGAAACAAATGTATTAGCAATTGTTAATGATTAGTGCAATCTACTTGTCTGTTTCCTACTATTACAAGATCAAATGGAAACCTCAGCCTGGATACATTACATTCTTATTAAGCCTTTAGGCCAGAATGGAACAAACCATTGCTCAAAAATTCATTTACTCATGAAATTCAAACCAGTCTGTCAGCATGGTATGGGAAGGGCAAGCAAATAACAGGCTTTAGTAGTTAGTGAATTATGGACAAATAGGCAGAAGATCTCAGTTTTTAAAACCTAGACTCAACTGAACCAAGTCATGCAAAACACTAGAAAAAGAGGTTTTATTTTTTCCTTTTATGGCAATGGAACATACATTTGTTGATGTACACATGTAAACTAAAATGTATGATTATTACACTACAATAAATAAGGCTGCCATCTCTTCAGGTCCTCTCCTGCACACAAAACAAGCCAACAAGAAGATGGCATTTAGGAAAGAATGCAAACTGAGAAAGTAATTGCAGATATTCATTTACTATAAATTACATAGACCATTATGAAACTGCACAAGAGAAGAGGATTTAGAAGGATATTGTCAATAGTCTATTTCAATTTGGGCCTTGTAAAGGAGACTATATAAATCTAGTATTAAATTCATTAATTAAGAGCTCATAGTTTTGCAAGCTTAGTCCAATCTTGGAAGGAGAGCTGCTTATACACAACAAATATAAAAACATAGCTAATACTTCCAGAACAAATATTACTTCTTTGAATCTGAAGAGTCAAAAGATACAAACGATTAGAAAGTGCTGTTGGTGAATTAACACTTCCACCACTTCTCATCCAGCTTGTGGAGACAAGGAGATTCAAATACCACTGCTTAAGATCAACACCAAGCAAGGAGAAGTTAAAATCTTCTTCAGAGGCTTCATTTTCAATATCTAACATACAATGTATTAATACATGATGTTCTCATATAGAGTTTAACATTTTGTTCTGTTAAAAGAACATGCTTGCATACAAAAAGTATGACTTTTAAAGCCGTTTTAAAAGAATATGAGCAGGTAAGGAATATGTATTAAAAATAACACGTCCTATTCTGTTTTGAATTTTTTAATATTTGGAATTACTTGTGTTTATAAAAACATAGAAACGTACAATATTACACCATATATAGGAAAGCATCTAAAATATTCTCCTTTACATTCTTGCTGAGTTCTGGATTTGGGATTGCAAGCTTTATGCATACGCAACTCATCAGTTGTTGTAGGGAACCGCAGTGTCTTGAACCTAGAACATCAGACCTGCCAGTTGAATGACAGAAACCATCTGGATGAAAGCCTAGCCATATGAAACTTAAAGTTTACAGGGAATCCAGCAGCATGAATCCAATTGCTTGCTCCCAATCTAGTTCTCTTCACAGTTAAAAACATTTGCATTTGTGAATTCAGAAGTTATACAGCTTCAGTTGCATTCCTACAGATTAGCCTAGATATTGTTATTCCAACTTAAAAGCAGTTTGAAAGGAGACAATTTAAACTCACTATGGTATTTGCTCTGCTCCTAAGTGCCCTGTACTGATTACACGAAAGAAATCCCAGGTTTTCCCCTTTTGATGCAACACATGGGTCCTGAATGTTTTTTCAATCAATCAGTTACTTCCTGTAGTGTGAACCAAACAACTCAGAGGGAGCTCCACATGTCCACAGAATATATAAAAAGCTAGGTTTCCTTGCACAGTGGAAGTGTACAGTGTAAGTACACTTACACTGTACTTCTGTGGAAATGGTCAGTGACAATTAACATGCAGCCCTCACTGCTTAAAACACCTGCATATTTACTGTCCCCGTGAGAGTGACAGCCCTGCACCAGGACACATTGCAAGGGAAAAGCTGGCTAGGGTTAGGCGGGAGGACGACTGCAAGGGAAGAAACACAGAGCATGAATTTTAGCTGGACTCCAAATGCTATTACTCGCTTCCCATAGTCCTGCCAAACCCATCAGAATAGGAAATGCCTATACCATGGCACAACGTACCTTGGCTGCATTTGCTATGGGGGGTTACAGAGAGAGAAAGGAACACTGTCCTGTGAACAGGCAAAGCACAGGTCTATCTGTGGCAATCATCTGCTTCACACAAGGTGAAATCTCATGTCAAATCATGAGACTTAAATTTTTATTTACTTTCTTTCTTCTTCTTCAAATGACCTCTTTTTTTCAGGGAGACATAATCACACAAAAATCACAACTTTTTTTTCTCTTTTTTTTTTTTTTATTTTAAATCATTGCAAAAGAAAATTTCTGTTCTTCAAAACACAGATCCTAAAGGAAAAAGTGCCAGAGGACAAGAAAAAGAATTCATAATTGATTAAGCCAAGCTTGTTTCTGACTTCTGAATGCATAGGATTGATAACGCTGCTGAGAGTCTTGTATGACCCTAAAGATTAAGGTCATGTGGCATCCTTGTATATAAATATAATTAATTCATGAAGATATAGCTCTCTAGTAAATCAGGAAAGATTTTGGTAGTTGTTTATTTCCAAAGTGACTTGAGTTACTCTTCTTCACTCTTGAAATCTGTTTCTCAGTTTAATTCACATGTAGATTAAAACAGCTGGTCTTTCTAAATAGTCCAGACTTTCACTAAGAGAACTGGTGGGAATCCAGTATTGCATATAATAAAGCCATTCTGCATATTTATGATATTAAAGTTACATCAGGATAAGTGGAATCTGAGATTTCAATGAAAAGTAATGCAATATGCACTACTCTGCCTCAGTGAAAATTTGCATTATAACCTGATGTTGCTAGGTGTCTACCTGCTGTTCTGGAGGAACAGCACTCTCTCATAAGGGAATGGGAAGCACTCATCAGAATTTGCTGTTTAATGAGGACAGAATACAGGTTCCCAGTGATGATTAATATCCAGATTTTCATTACTTTCAAGTGCATCATTAAATTCAGGGATTTGTTCTGATCCTCAGAGAGAAGGTATCCAGAAAGCAATGTCTGAGTCTAGCTTTTCTCCATTTCCTTCCTTAAATCTCGTCTCTGGGAAATATTACACCCAAAAAGAGCAGATAGACTGCAATCTACCAGAAAATTCATCACAAAGGAAGAACTAATTATATTAAGACACAGGCTCCAAGCGTAATCAGATGAACACCTATATATGTAGTTATCAAAGACCTCCACACAGTATTATAATAAAACATAATAAATGAAAAATAAACAAACCTAGCAGGGGAACTCTGGATTACAATGTGTGTTCTCTGTGTCTAAACAGGTATTAGAAGTTCTTCAAAGGAATGAGAGGAAAGAAATGGATGACTTTGTAAAAGCAGACAAACTGAAAACTCTCCAGAGAATTATGCACATGGACATACACAAAATAATTGTGCAGGACTTGTACATGCCTTCTTTAAAGGCAGTTTAGCTAATAGCAGAAGATTTTGTATTTTCCCGTAAAAGTAATTATTGTCTGCATGTTCTTTTGTCCATAAGTCTTATGCAGCAGCCAGCAGAATTTCATTTTCTTCCTTTATTTCAGCAATAAATTTCCTTAGAGACACTCTCTTATGCCCTGACAGCAAAAGGAGTACTCATAAATGCAAAAAATAAAAATAAAAATAAAAATAAAAATAAAAATAAAAATAAAAATAAAAATAAAAATAAAAATAAAAATAAAAATAAAAATAAAAATAAAAATAAAAATAAAAATAAAAATAAAAATAAAAATAAAAATAAAAATAAAAATAAAAATAAAAATAAAAATAAAAATAAAAATAAAAATAAAAATAAAAATAAAAATAAAAATAAAAATAAAAATAAAAATAAAAATAAAAATAAAAATAAAAATAAAAATCCCCAGTTGACTTATTTCTACAAAATAAACCTAAGGAATGGAAGAGCTGCTGAGACCAAGCCAAAATCCCAGAATTTTTAAGGGCTCTCAAACCTGGTAATAGAGGAGACAGGTCTCTAAACTCAAGCCCACATTGTGAATGTCTCCTCAGTCCTCCTACTTGTAATGACTCAATATCAAGCCCGTGGCTTTTAGCAATAAGAAGGGATGCTCACAATCTGCATTTGGATTCAGGGTTAAATTTTTCATCTTGGATTCATCACTATGTAGAAAGAATAATTGTAACAGGAACTTCCAGTTCATCTAGAAAACATGTTCAAACAAGAAACTTCATATGCTTTCTAATTACTTTATTCATTTTTAAATTGTGCATAAGTAAAGCTCAGAGGGGTGTTTATATTTCTACGATACCTCTCCTCAAAGATCAACTTAACAAACAGGCTTTTTGCTTCTTACTATAACAACTATAACTTTGTATGGAAGGAGAATTTTATACTAGGTTCTATAAAGTACATAAAACCAGAATATATCAAGTTCTGAATACACAGCAAGTTAATCTATGGAGCATAAAGGTTCACCACTTCCTAAATCAAAATCACATTTTTCCTTCCATCCAACACTGTATGGCCAAATAAAGTGTGGGAAACCTTTCATTCTGCTTATGAAATGCCATGATGAGTTCCTACACTTGCGATGTTATGTACTTCAGGTTACTCTGTGGCTTGGGACAACAGGTACTGTTGAAAAAATACATATTACTGAAAGAAGGAGTTAGAAATAATCTCCAGCAGGATGGAGAAGGAAACATGACAACCTGGGGTTTCTGTCAGACAAAACGTGTGGGAACACCCTGGAGCATTAGAACATTTATTTGAAAAATTAGTATTACTTTGCAGATTAGACTCAAATGAAGGTTGGTGAATGGCAATACGCCAGAGCACTCAGCTGAGCACTCCTGTCAAAGTGGTGATTCCTCCAATAACCAAGAAAAATCTTGTACTATATTGAGAAGCAGGAGACTTACAGTTTGCCCCTCACCCCAAGATCTCACTTTATATCCTGAGAATTCTCTGCCCTAGGCCTTACTTTAGTATGTAGAGAAATACAGCCACCCCTGTACACCACTCCCAGACATATCCTTAGATAATGGAAATTAAAGTAAAACTCATCAAAATTAATGAAGCCAAGCTCACTTACACCTTCAAAGATATAGCTCATCATCTATCTCCAGTTGCTTATTAATGCTGTTTACTTGAAGTGGTAGGCAAACGCTGCGAGAGCAGATGGGCTTATTAATACCTGCAAGCATTGTCCATGTGCAAGAGCCCACAAATAAAAATGATAAAATTAAATTATTATTCCTAGATGCTGTTAGTGTTTAGTTCCCTCCACATGCTCCTAGGCCACATGCATCAGTTTGCAACAAGTTATAGGCGTTAAACCACCTGATTTGGCACCAATGCAATGTAAGCATAAATGTCTTCTCCCAGACTATGGGTAACATTAAATCAACTAAGCAATGTGAATGGCTTGAAAAAGTAATTAGGCTCAAAATCTACCAACACAATTAGTACTAATTGACAGCCTTGTTGGCAATCTTACGCAAGATGTCAGTGGTTCAACGGGCGACAGCAACAGAGCCTGCAGCCTCCCTCTGCTAGCAGTGGTCCCTCTGGACAGGGTCTAGCTGGGAAATGGTTCCTACCATGACCTTTGCTGAACCAGCTGTGCAGATGAAAGAAGGAGGCCTTCACTTCCCAATGCTATGGTCATCTCATATTTCAAAACCACTAGGATTTTCTTACAGTATTTGAAGGAAAATATTTAAGGTATTTAGGAAACAGGGCAAGAGGGAGTTCTCAGCTATTGTCCGCCTTCAAAGTAACATTAAGGGATAAGTACATAGCATCATAGAATCATTTAGGCTGGAAAAGACCTTCAGGATCATCCAGACCAACCTTTAACCTAGCACTGCCAAGTCCACCATTAAACCATGTCACTAAGCTCTGAATCCTGAATCCAAACATTTTTTTGAAGACCTCCAGGGATGGTGACTCAGCTGCTTCCCTGGGCAGCATGTTCCAATACTTCACAACCCTTTCAGTGAAGAATTTTTTCCTAATATCTGACCTAAACCTCCACTGCTGCAACTTGAGGCCATTTCCTCTTGTCTTCTCAGTTGGCACTTGGGAGAAGAGACCAATCCCCTTCTCGCTATAGCCTCCTTTAAGGTAGTTGTATAAAGTGATAAGGTCTCCCCTCAGCCTCCTTTTCTCCAGGCTAAACAACCCCAGCTCCCTCAGCCGCTCCTCAGAAGACTTGTTCTCCAGACCCTTCACCAGCTTCGTTGCCCTTCTTTGGACACACTCCAGCACCTCAATGTCCTTCTTGTAGCGAGGGGACCAAAACTGAACACAGTATTCGAGGTGCGGCCTCACCAGAGCCAAGTACAGGGGGACAATCACTTCCCTAGTCCTGCTGGCCACACTATTTCTGATACAAATACATTATTAATACATATTAATACATATTTCTGATACATAATACATTATAAATATCGAGTGCCCTCTGAGTATACAAGCTTGATTTCCACTTCCATATAATTTTCCGTATAACTTCATATGTGCACTTGTATTTCTTATGTGGACAGACTAAAACCAGTCTGTCTTCACCTAACACATGCTGATCAAATATTGCCATTGTCCCTTCCAAAACAAACAAACAACAACAAAAACTCCCCAAATCCTGCTTAGAAAAATGTTGTAAACAACAAAAGTGGAAGGATACAAACATCCAAGGGTTCTCACTTATATGAATACACCTCAGTAGTTTGATCCCTCTCACAAGCCCTGATTAAAAAGGTACCTTTATTACAAGGAAAAGAAATGGCACTAAATAAGAAAACACTAAAATGTAGGCTTATGAATAACCTAAATACCCAGCCTCACATATACAACAGTAATAATCCTCACCTCAGTTTGAACAGCTGCTGATGGTGAAATTGCCCAATGCATAGATCACAGGAGGCTGCACTACATAATCTCCAGAAGTCACTTCCACACAACGTGGATCATGATTCTATGATCTTGCTTTTACAGCTCACTTACCCCTTCCTATGAGTTTAAACCATAGTTAATAAAGTCTCAGAGACTAGACCACACACAAACAAAGGGAGCTTGTGTTCATCTTCTATCAAGAGGTTTCTTGAACTATCTCTGTGCCATGCCATTTACACTTAAAGCACCATCACTGGACCATGGGCAGTTTGGAGACATCCATGGAAATGCCTTTAGCCTGGCTTCATCCTGACACCTGCTGCCTCCATTGCATTCCATTGCGTTGCGTGTGGACATAGAAGTCTCTCTCACCTGGCAACAGGTCCATGGTTCCCAGCTTTCCCAGGCTAACAAAATAATGGCAACGGTTTCAAACACACTTCTTCCAAGGAAAGAGAGCAATGACAACAGAAACTTAAGTATTTTGCACTCTGTTCTGGCACTGAATGGAGACAGAAAATCAGCAGCATAGAGGACACTTGGGATTACCTCTTTCCTTCCTGTCAGATCCACAGTTCAGCTATGTAACACAGTTCTCCTGTGCTGATTTCTCATTCACAGAGCTGAAGTTTCCCTCTAGCATCCATTTCCAAATGTGGGAATCCTGCCTCTAACCTGTTCAGCCAAGACATCATGAGATATCACGCAACTGGGTAACTCTAGCTGCAACCCTGATTTGAAGTAAAGTCTTATATGTAAGACTATCCCCTTCAGAGTTCATAAAAATGTCCCCTTCTTTGGTATATGAAATGGTTAGCCTCTTTTAGACGTCACCAGAATTCTGTGTCCTCACTTGAAATAACCCACGTGAAAAAAAAAAAAAAATCTTCAGTGCTATCAACCTTGTAGGAAGGATCTGATAGCAAGATATGGGTCATTTGTTCAAATAATCTACAGCTGAAGAAAGGCTTTAGAGTTCAGAGGCCTGAGGGGTAGTGCAGGAACGAATTTTACTTTCCAGGAAAGACATCAAAACCAGACATTTCTTTGGCAGACATACCCGCATATCCTTTCAGATCCCTTTGAGTATATTTTCACCTCTTTGGGTTTGAAAACTTGGAGGGATGAAACAAGCTCTCATTTTTTAATTAAGTTTCACATAGGCAAGGTTGAAGAAGGAATATCAGTGAATGCCTCTGAAGTGGGAGCTAGCACAAAGCCCCACTAATAGCCCCATTGACCCAGCCTCCCAAGTAACATTCACAGGCTTTATCATTATTAAAAGTTTTCCACCAATCCTGGCAGCAACAAATAACAGGTTTTGATGTTCTAAATAGTGGTATGTTATCAGGGAATATACAATCAACTGTTATATGAAAGGATTGACTCTTATTACTCTTCAAAGTGTATTTATGTATTCTATTCTCTGCTCACAGTACCAGGGTACACACTGCATATTCTAATAGGATGAAAAGGAAATATTGCTCAGCTGCTGCTGGTTATTCAAACTCTATTTGGGCTGAATTTTCGTAAGAGAGAAATGGTCTCTTAATCAAAGGTGTGCTTACTAAAAGAAAATAGTATTTGTCATGAAGGCAAAACTATTTTCTCTCACAGGAGGAAAACTCACATGGGATAAAAGGGTGTATATCAGACAACCACCTGTAAGAGACTTCATGAGAAGTGCAACTACGTTTGATACTGCATATATATGCTTGCCAATCACGGTTTACCAACTGGTAAAGATTGGACAGAGGAACTAACCTAAGGCTAACTAGCTCTTAAGGAATGAACAGCAGATCAGGTTTACACCAATTCCCTCCCATATCCTGCTGCTTTTGGAAGAACCACTCATAGGTAATACACTGAGAACTAAGCACCAGTGATTTCAAGTCCAAACACTTAACATTTCCTTATTGAATGAAGTTTTTGAATGCTAGTGATACTGAACTATTAATGTTGCATGTTGCAATTACATAATACTGATTGCATTGTCTGCCACTCTGGAAGAGGAGGAATGCAAAGCAAAGCACCAGGTCTATTTCCAATTTATAACTATCACAGTAACTTTTTACTTTGCTCCATACTACAATCAGTAACAATTTGGTCTATATCTCCAACCTTTTCCAAAGTACTAAACTAGTTACTCTGTTTCGGTTTGATTTTTTTTTTTTTTTAGTCTTCTAGTAATAAGTAAATAAATAAATAAAATAATTGCATTGATTCTGTCCTCAACTGTGCGGTTTGTATATGTTGCCTGTTCTTGGAACCTGCTGGACTCTTACTGTTTTCAAATAAATGGATTCAGTAAAGATGAAACCATGCTGGTTTTCCATCATAAAGTCACTATGATATCCACATGCAAAACCATGACCCTAGACAGAGAAGTCAGAAGATGATGACAGTAATTGCTCCTACACCACTTTGGTTTTCTTTTCATCGAAATATGGAGCTGAGAAATTAACGCCTCTATGTCTACTTCTCTATGTAGATAAACATACATACAAACAAAGGATAGGTCAATATCAAGGAAACCGTATGCCCTAGAAATTAGGAAAGGATAGCGCTTACAGAAGCTTTACCATTCTTTGCTTTGAATATAAATTAAAACAACAGCAGGGAAATTACAATTGATAAGCTATAAGACCCAAATACTAAATAAACTTCAGGAACATACTTGCAATACATACACACAAATTTAAAAATATGTAAATATGCAACGTTACCTGATTGAACTCCAAAGTTACAGGTCATAACTTGCCTAATATACTATTTTAGTGAAGTCAACCTGCCAAGCAAACTTGCCAGCTGGCACAGCTCACCTCTACGCTTTTTAAGATTTGTAATTTGCTTCAGGAAAGCACATCTTCATTATTCAGGCACAGAAGAAATCCCTTCACCCTGAAGGTTATCAGCATGCCACTCAGACTATTTTATGTACTACAATCTGAAAAAGAAAATACATTTCCTAAGTTCCTCCTCTAAATAGATTTCAGATGATGAAGCATAGCAAAAGTAAGTGAATACTTCAGTGACAACCAGTTTAAAAATGAGAATTTCCTTTGTTCCATTCAGTACGGAAAATATTTTAATATGAGTACTGAGGTAATACATTTTTTCAGGTGGGCTGAACATTTTCATTAGCAATTAAGCAATTTTACACCCTAGGGATAACAATGAAATTACAAAATACATTGTTAGAAACTAAAAACACAGTCTGTAAAATATATGATTTATATAATTGCTTTATACATGGCTGAATTTTAAAAACAAACCATGATAACTTCTCCGAGTAAAAATTCATATTTTACCACATTTTCAGTATATTGGCATGCCTATATCAATAAAGTTATGTTCCACAGTAATATCATATGCAATTAATCTATAATTATATAATTATATCCCTGTCATGAAAATGTAAAAGAATATTTCAATTATTCAAGGGAAGGTCATAATTTTTAATATCTTATTGATTACATTCCATTTCTCAGCAGGGGTTAAAGTGTGTATTATGCTTTCTTCTTTCCTACTCAATTTCCCTATGCGTTAATTTTCTTGCTTCTAAAATCAGTTCAGATACTTGTGTTGCCAATCTGCTCAACCAGCAGATGAGGATGGCACACCAAGCTGTTTCTTCCCTTAAGAAAAAGAATTGTCCCTACTCAGACAATGAGAAATTTGTTAGGAAGGACTGCAGTGTCCATTTGTTTTGGATACTTCTTCGAAGGGGAAATCCAGCAACTCACTGAACAAGGCAGGAAGAGATGGTGATAACATCCCTGTTGCATCAAAAAGCACTACAGTCGTGGTTACCATCACCTACCTAGCAAGACCTCTGAAGACACAATATGCAATCAGCAAATCTTTTCCTGCTCCAGGAATGTTCTACGTGGGCTGGGAGATGGGAATGAAGCATATATGCACATCACCCTAAAAGTATTTTGAAAAGATGAATTTGATCTGCTACTGTTTTTCTCACTTTGGGTCATTCTCCTATGATATCCCTCCCACCTTCTTTACTCCTTGTTGCCCAACAGGGCACTAAGATGAACAGCACCCATCCCATTTCCCTGGAGTTGTTCCATGCTCTTTGATTTTCCTCCTTTCCCCTAAATTTATCTCAGGTCATCAACTCTGATTCCAAAACAACAGAATTGGAGAGCTAGTACCTACTGACTCCTCCTTTCTCCTTTCCCACTGGGACTCTTAGGATCCAGATCCATCCCACTTAACATTCTCCTTGCAGGAATCAGTGGACACAAAAAGGCAACTGCAGTGGTCAGCTCAGCACTCCTACTGTCTGAATCGTCCTCTGGAGACCTGTTCTCATTTCTATTAGCAATGCATGTGACCTCAAGCAACTATATGTCTAATTTAGGCATTTAAGTTAACAGGAATGTCTGGGTCTCACAGTCATTTTATTCATTTAGAAGAGAGCTCTTCCTTCAAAAAATAAAAACTATATGGACAGTAGAATAGGGAACTGGAGTTAATTACAATTCTGCTCATTAAGCATTAAGTATCTTTATATTTCTTGCTTTCCTCCAGTAGCACTGCTAAATATTTCAAACAGATTCTGCTGGGCTGAAAAAAATGGATTCAAAGCCCTATTAATAAGTTCCCCAAACCCAAATCACTCTTTGACAGTAAGAAAAGTAGCAAAAAGGGCAATTTAAAATTTATAGCATCCTCAGTATTATGTACAGTCTTCATGAAAATACACAAACAAAGCTAAAAAACAGTTAAGTAACTGTGGTCCATTTGCCATACACAGTAAAGGCACTTCAGCAGAACAATTACTTCTGTTTAACTCCAGCTGTCTGTAGTTTGTGGGGCTTTTCTGACACAAGCAAAGAGGAATTTAGCCAGAAATCTGAAACCTGTTTCATTTAGGAATACATTTATGTGCAGTAACTAGGTGACTGATGACTTCATAGGAAGCTTCCAAACCTATTTAAAATTTAGGAAAACAGCTGGAAAGAGATTTCTACTTCCTGTGTAATCAGTAATACCACCAGAGAGAGAGAGAGAGAAACACACACACACACATAGAACCCATACCTTTCATAGTCTCCCAGAGTACCATGTATATAAAATCTTACACACTATTGTACTAACACCTACATGACATTTTGCTGTAGCTTTAAGGAAATGCATTCAAATGCAAATTATTGAAATGAAAATGATGGATGGCAACAGTGGCTTTGGGTAGCTGAGATCCTACAGCTGCTGGAAGTTCACAGTGTCCATGTAATCTCCAGGGTGGATTCATCCTCCCCATCCAGGGGATGTCCGCAGACCCTGGCTGCCAATGTACACTATCAGGCAGAATAGTGAGTGTTATAAGAAGGAACAGAAAAACAGTTTAAAATGCCTGTTCAAAGCTTAATTCCCTTCCATCCCCAAAGAGACACAACACAACCAGCATGGCAGATACTAACTCTCACTGTGTCAGAGTTTGCTAGCATATAAGGACAGTCATTACAATCTCCTCTAAGGCTGGCACTGTTGAGCTCTTCCAGCATTCCCTGTCCTGACTTTGCTAACACATTGCTTCCTCCTTCTGACATTGAGGCTGATGGAGCAGCCAGTGTAGGAAAGGGACAAGCTGCCTACTCCAGTGTAAGAGCACTGGAAATTTCACAGAATCATAGAATGATTTGGGTTGGAAGGGACCTTAAAGGTCACCTAGTTCCAACCCCCCTGCCATGAGCAGGGACTCCTCCCACTAGATCAGGTTGCTCAGGGCCCCATCCAACCTGGCCTTGAACACTTCCAGGGATGGGGCATCCACAGCTTCTCTGGGCAACCTGTTCCAGTGCCTCACCACCCTCTGAGTTAAGAATTTTCTCCTAACATCTAAACTAGATCTCCCCTCTTCTCGTTTAAAACTGTTCCCCCTTGCCCTATCACTATCTGCCCATGTAAAAAGTCACTCTCCAAATTTCTCTTACACATCATCCAATTTTCTACTCCAAAATTCTGGATGATAAAAAAAAAAAAAAAGCCACAAATTAATGACAAACACAAGCATACAGGCCCCCAGAACACAGTAGAAAAAGGACTGAGAATAATATTCATGGGGGTACACGTGGAAAGGGCCAAATGAGCCAAAACCAGGAAGGAACAGAAATTCTATTTGAAATTACTGATCCCTACTCCTACATGGAAAATTAAAGCATCATAATATCCCCTAATCCAACAAATGACAAAAGTACTTTAGATCCCCCCTTGTAAACCTGTTCTACATTTAAATTTTTTGCCAACACAGGTTTAAAAAAAACACATTGGCATGGAGAAAAAAAAAAAAACAGGGCTAGTTTTAGACCAGGAATTTAAACTCACACAGACTAATGCTTGCCCTTTTACATTTTAACAAGGTTGCTGTTTTCCAGTTTGATATACATCTGTCAAATAGCAATAATGTTAGCATTTAGATTCACTTAGTTTTAACCTGGAGAGAATCATTAGCTCATCTAGCCTGACCTGCTGCATAAAATCATCCAGAGCATTCTGCTCAAGTACAGCTACACAAGAGCATATTAACTGTTGTCTGACCAGTGCACGTCTTTCTAAAAACCACCCAGTCTTGACTAGAGGAATCTGTCACTGACTTTGGTTGGTTTATTTCAGCATATAATTAAGCTTCCAATTAAAAATGTGTGCCTGATTTCTTATTTGAATTTGTCTTGCTTCAATTCCTAGCCTTGGCTTCTTTTCATGCCTTTTTCCATGAGAGTTTAGACCTCCTCAGTACTCAGTACTTCCTCTGTTTGAGGGTACGATGAATTTCTTCCAAATGATATGTATCTGTGAATACAAAAATGCATGCATACAAGCAAGCACACGGAGTATCATATCGTTATTACCTGTGATGAACACCTCTACAAAATCTTAAAAATGTGCATCTAACAGTTGAAGCGTGTCCAGGATAACAGGGTTAGTCCCCTCGTTTTACAAAAGCTAGGTTGCTAATAATGAAAGATAATGATTTCATATAACACCTTATCAAAGAGACAGAACTGGCATCAGTTTTGCTCACTCATAGGAGCATCAGTGACTCACTGGCCACCTCTTCTCCATACTACACTCAGCACTTAGCTCCAGGTTTGAAAAAGAAGTGGAGAAGCCTGGATTACCCTGCTTACTTGGTTATGGGATCTGACAAGATCACAGCTTGAAGCGATTACGATTCCACTGCTGAATGACAGAACAGATTTCCACCTCATAGCAGACAAGTTCATTTCTGTTTATACCTGGCACATCCTGAAGCCCAATCCTAAACTGCTGACATTGGTAGTAAAAGTCAATTTAAAAGCAATCCTTGGTGCTTAGATCTCACTTTGGTCCCAATCACAAGGAATAGCACAAAATCCCAAAGGAAGGACAATCAGCCCTTGCTTACAAAGCACTCCACATTCACAAGTAGCCTGCTCATGCAACTGTATCCCCTAAATACACACAGTTGAGTTGACATACACAAGCTGAGAATCTAGTGATTATACAAGCCTTAATATGTGGTTAGGCTGGCATGCAGTATTTATTTCTATTTTGTACATTAGCATTTTCTCCAGAGAAAAACTGTGAAATAGTCTCATAGGAATCCCTCCCACTTATCTTTTCTCAACATCAATCTCTATCATCCTCTCCTCTCACCCGATACAGAATATGTAGGGATGGGGGAAATGTATTGTTTTTTTCTTTTTTCCTCCACTGACAGGTCTGATACAAAGCCCTGTCCTTACATTGGACTCCTTAGCAAGAAAATGATTCAGTCCCTTTTTACAGGAAGGTCATGTACAGAGTTTAACTACTAAAAAAAAAAAAAAAGGCCTTTTTCTTAAAACCGTATGAAATAGTGTTTGGAAACGCATGGAAACCTTAAGAAATTTCTAGGAAATTTCATCCATGATTCCCCTCCTAGAAACAACTACAAATTATATTTATTCTTAGAAATGTTGATCTCCTGTTATTAATATTTCTCTTTATATTCTGAAACACTCTGAAGAAAGGGGTGGGAGAAGATGGGGAAAGGTCTCCTCTCAGGTGAAGGAACATANATTTTAATACTAAAAAAAAAAAAAAAAAAGGCCTTTTTCTTAAAACCGTATGAAATAGTGTTTGGAAACGCATGGAAACCTTAAGAAATTTCTAGGAAATTTCATCCATGATTCCCCTCCTAGAAACAACTACAAATTATATTTATTCTTAGAAATGTTGATCTCCTGTTATTAATATTTCTCTTTATATTCTGAAACACTCTGAAGAAAGGGGTGGGAGAAGATGGGGAAAGGTCTCCTCTCAGGTGAAGGAACATAAGAGATGTCTTTCTATAAAGGAGCAGGCAGGAGCAGCAGCGGCACAGATGGAGAGAAAAGGACCACCAGACATTGCTGCACAAATCAAAGACAGACAGCTGTACAGAAAGGAAGATGACAGATAATCTATTATAAGCACAAAGAGCAGTGAGATAAACTACTATCCAGATGACTAAACTGTTTATCGCTGTAAAAACTAACGAATAATAATATTCTGGAGGTAATGTGTGTGAGGCGCTAAACAGCAGTTGGGTTTTAAATGATGCAACTTCATGCCTATGCATATAGCTTTAATTGAAATGCCAACGGAAAGTGTTGGCTGCTACATGGGATGAATGTGGGAAGCTGTTGCAGACATGAAAAGTCTATTTTATTCATGTCTGTCTTTGCTTTTCACCAGAAAAGTCAAAGCCTCTGAATTCTGCTTAGTTTCAACTTGCTTTCATGCTGAATATATATAACTCAAAGGAAAAAAAAAAAAAGGAAAGAAAGAAAAAGAACAGAAAAAAAAAAAGAAAAAGAAAAAAAGAAAAAGACCAGATGACAAACATACAGAAAACACATGGCCATGGATTTTACAAAGACTTCCTCACCCTTAGCGAGAATTTTCCCAGGGAAGCTGCTGGACTGATGGAGAAAGGCAGGAATGCTTTTGAGTTAAGGACCCTCTTCCCTAGAAAGACTTGTGCTGCCTCATTTTTGAGGCTTTCAATGTGCAAACTCACAATTACAGGAAAAACTGAAAAGAAAAGAAACCCCCAAAATATAGCGATAGTAAAATATTTTAATGTGTGATAATACTCAGCATCACTGGCCCTTTTTTTTTTTTTTAATACAGAGCAAAAAATAAGGTATATTTCTTGCTCTCAGCATTCTACATACTAGTAGGTTTGAAGTCAATAATATTGATAGCCACATCGTAAGAAAGCAAATTAAGAAAATGTATAAAAAAAGAATGCTGAAAGGTGCAGAAGGACAGGCAGTTTGGGACAATACGTCTTTTTAGGAAAGGAGTCAAACACCGTATTCTTAGGCAAAAAGAAGGAGAGGCATTGGCAGTTCTGAAATAGCAGATGATTAAAAGCATTCAGATAAAAGAAAGTACCATTTAAGCAAGCAGGAAAAAATAAAAATAAGACCAGAGGATAAAGTAAACAAATGTCCTTCTATATAAATGCTAAATTTCTAAGAAATTAGCAGATTGCTTAAATACTGGGGGGG
>VXAL01012533.1:84749-173807 GCA_013399475.1 Chauna torquata
GTAACTAGCAAGGGTGCTATCCTTCAGGAAAAGCTTAAAGTTAAATCAGATAAATACATTAACCGCATGAAGTTGCACACAATACGTGTGGACCAGGACTTTAGTCCTACCCAGGGCTGGAAGTGCAGTATTTAGCATTTAGCATAGCACCAACGGGCTGGCCTGGATGGGAGCAGTGACTACAGTTTGCTTTGTGAACTTCAAGGCTGAAAGATCAGGAAACACACCAGCAATGGGAGATTTCAATGACCTTATGCAGACTGGATAAAAGTTATATCGGGGCATGATGCCAAGACTAAATTTTCAGACAGTGCTTCACAAGCAGCTAGCCAGGAAACTTCAAGGGGAAGCAACTCTTCACTGCGTCTCAGCAGATCTGTCAGTGAGTCACTCTGTAATAGTGATCATTGCCGACGTAGATGCAACATCTGTGCATAAGCAAGGAAGCCAAAATATCCACAATGGGAGTGGATTCAGCAGGACTCTTGCCCAAAAATGAGGAAGCTTGGTTAAAAATGAAAAGCTAAAAGAAGCAATGGTTCAGGTAAAATATCCGAAATGTCTTTTTAAAGACAAGATACTGAAATTCGGTGCAAGAGCATAACTACCTGGTGTGGACCAAAGGTAGGCAAATAAACAGTATGATTAAAAAATTGGCTACTTGAAGAAAAATAAAACTTTAACAAGATAAGATTTTTGTCCAGCTGAAGATAATAGGGGGAAAAAAAAATCCTTAGAAGGATAAAGCTATAATGAAATAAGCCAAAATAAAAACCTTTGAAAAACAACTTGAAAAAGTTTACATTGTAATAATAAATCTTCTGTCAACCTGCTGGAGCCAACACATGAGCAAGGTGAGAAAAGAAGATCCAGAGATGAGGCCATAGCAGAGAAGCCAGGCTAACGTGTTGCCTCTTCATTCACTCTGGAGCTGCTTTGAAAGGTTCCCATGTCAGAGCTCTTCTTTACTGTGGCTGCATTAAGGTACGTCTCACATTAAAGCGTCAGTAAAAGACAGTTAACACAAATCAACACTACTCAGCTGCCCAAACCAGATGGTATTCATCCAAATGTTCTAAAGCAACTCAACGATGAAATTACTAAGCCATTAATTGCAAAGAGTGTTTTCTCATTTAAAAAAACATTTGTATTAGAGAAATGGATGTTGCAAATATAGATTCCAATTTTTAAAGGTCTCTGAGAACAATTTATGGAGGTGCAGGGCAGTAAAATTTGATGTCAGCACTAGGAAAACTAGTAAAAACTATTCCAATTCTGTAATCTGACACACACAGAAATAAAATGTATTGAGCAAGAGTCCACAAGACTTTGGAGAGGGAATGCATGACTCATTAACTTCCTAGGGTTTTTTGACAGAATATATGAATATATGAAAAGGAAAATTCAATTGAATAGCCTAGTCTAAAAATGTTTTAGAAAGATCCCCCCCAAAATGTGCTCAAGAAACTAAATTGCTAAGACAGGTCTTCATTTGGAAGAGTAACTATTGTAAAAATGGGAAACACAAGGTTTGACTCATTTTTGCTACATCAAAGGAGTCCAACAATGGAATATAGTCATTGCTATTTAAAGTATTCATAATTATAGAAATAGGGGCAGACAGTGACAAAAGTCTGCTGATAACATTACAGTATTCAAAGCAGAAAAAAAGGTCAAATGAAAAAAGCTGCAGAAGAATGTCATGACACTGAGTGACTGGTGATTAAAATGGCAAAAGAAATTCATAGTAGATGAATGTAAAGGGATGTTCACAGGAAATAGGTCTAACATTAAATACAAAATGGGGGATTCTGCACAAACTACTACCATGCAATAAAGGTACCTGAGCTGTATGATACACAGTTCCTTGAAAACATCGATTTGCATTCCACAGCAATTCAAAAAATAAATCAATTCAGAAATTTTTGGGAAGGTAACAGAGAACAAAATTGAAAATATCAGTATCACACTATTAGCTCCTTCATTGTGCCCTTACCTTTAACACTGTGTTCATTATTGCTCTACTTGTCTCAAACAGAACACAAGTGAAGTACAAGAAATACACATAAGACAGACAAGGGTAAGGTATGAAATGATTTCTCTTCAAGGGCTAAAAAAAAACTACAGGCATGTCTACCTCACCTTCATCCCTGTAAAGGATGGAGCAAATAATCCTCAAAACCATTTTAACATACAGGAAGGACTGGGAGTAGTCAGCATAGATTTATGAAGAGAAAAAATCATGCTTAGCCAACCTGATAACCCTCTGTGATAACTAGCTCAGAGCATGAAGGGAGAGCAGCAGGTATTGTTTGCTTGACTTTAGCAAGGCCTTTGACAGTGTTTCCCATAACATCCTAACTGACAAACTGATGAAATATGGGGCTAGATAAATGGTTAGTGAGGCGGGCTGAAAACTGGCTGAACTCCTGGGCTCAGCAGGTTGTGATCATCAGCATTAACTCCAGCTGGAGGCAAGGCACTAGCAGTGTGCCCCATGGGTTGATACTGGGGCCAATACTGTTTAACATCTTCTTTAATGGTCTGGATGATGGCCTCAGCAAGTTCACAGGTGATATAAAACTGAGAGGAGTGGCTGATATGTTGCATGGTTGTTCTGCCATTCAGAGGGAACTTGACAGGCTGGAGAAGCAGGCAAACAGGAATCTCATGAAGCTAAATAAGGGTTGGACAACATGTTGAACATGAGCCAGCGATGCACCTTTGCCACAAAGGACAACAGCCCCCTGGGCTGCACTAAGAAGAGCACGGCCATCAGGTTGAGGGAGGTGACCCTTCCCACTCAGCACTGCTGAGATGGTCTGGTGTGTTGCGTCCACTTCTGGTCTCTTCAGCACATGAAAAACATGGACATACTGGAACAAGTTCAGCAAAGGGCCATGAGGATGAATAAGGGACAGGACCATCTGACACACAAGGAGAGACAGAAAGGTGGGAGCGTTTAGCTTGGCAAAGAGAAGGCTCAAGGGGAACTTTATCAATTTGTGTAAATACCTGATGGTGTGGGGGGAGTGAAGAAAACTGAGCCAGACTCTTTGCAATGCCCAGTGACAGGACAAGACTCAATGGGCACACATTGAAATACAGAAAATTCCATTTAAACATAAGAAAAAGCCTTTTCACTGTGAAGGGGGTCAAACACTGGTACAGGTTGTCCAGAGAGGTTCTGGAGTCCCCATCCTTGAAGATATTCAAAACCCAACTGGATATGGTCCTGGGCAACCTGCTGTAGCTGACACTGCTTTGAGCAAGGCACTTGGACTAGATGACCTTAAAAGGTTCCTTCCAACCCCAATCATTATGTGACTCTGTGAAACTCACTCTACTACAGACTTATTCTCTTTTTTTATTGTTCAGAATTATTTGATATCATGCACTGGCAGAGACACAATACTGAGCTGGGCTTCACTGTGACCTCCTACGGTCATTCTTGTTTTCTATAGGATAGTTTACAGTAAACTATTTTAATTTAAATGCAGTAAAATGTATAATTTTAGCTGGAATCAGATTATCTTCATGCAGAATACTCATTTTGATTAATATTTCAAGGTTTAAAAAGAAAAATAAAAGGAAGTAAAAGAAAAAAGAAAAAACAACACGATACACCTTTTTTCTTGCACGGAAGAATCAACTGTATAGCAAGTCACAAATTAAAGCATAAACCTAACGTTTGCTTTCTTTCATCTCATCTGATAAAAGCAATTAAATTTGCATCATCCTTAGCTACGCAGTTATTATCACAGAACACTTAGCCTCTTAAATTCAATTCTCACATTGCAAAAGCTTTCCAGGGAGTGATTCTCCTTTTTATGAAACTTCCACAGGATTTAAATGGAGTTTATGTTTCTTCCTTATCTTCGAAGAAGATCTATCTACCTAACGACCTCTTCCAGCAGAGCTGGCTCATAAGGAACCAATGGCTCCTTATCCCAATTCAAAGAATACAGGACTGAAAATGATGAATGCATAGCTGAGAAGGACTCTCTTCTTGCTTTGTACTACATCATTCTGACTCTCACCATACCCAATGCATTCATTCCCACCTTTCCTCACTCCTCATTTCATAGAAGAAAAGGAAGGAAAAAGAAAAAAATAAAAAGACAAGAAAGATAAGAATCTAAAGAAAAATTTTCCTAAGAAAGTAGTCTCCCCAAAAGTTGTCTCTGCATATTCAAGGTGTTTTGAAGGGTATTTATAGTAGGGGTTTTCAAAATCATATCCTTCAAAAGAGAATTAATCTTGATTTTTTTTTCCTCTTCCAGCCCATTTACTTTAAAACTGAACAAAACTTGAACAATTTTTCAAATTAGAGAAATAAGACAAACTGCTTCCCCAGCACGGATACTACTCAAATTGACCATTAAAATCTACCAAAAACATACAATCTCTGCTCAGAGAAATGCCACACATACAAGCTGTCCAACATCATTTTGTAACATCCCTATTTCAACCTAAACAAAAAAGACACATTTACTAATGTATATTGTTTCTGAAGCTTGTCAGTCATTTGTTCTCCCTCCAAATACCAATCCCTTCTCCTTCTCCTGACAATTACTCCCTAACAAGTACCTGAAATTAGGTTATCTCAAACTGTTAAATGCTACAAATTTAAGCCATTGTGTGCTTCATCTCTGTATTGGGATTCTTTCTATAAACAGCAGTGACACAGAAGACATGAGGGAGACTCATTCATTTAACATTTTCATTCACGCAGCATTAGCTGATAACCTTGCAATTTGAAATATCTGGTTTTCTTTTTAAGTAATACTCTCCTGAGAAAACATTCCCACTTGAAGTGACAGAATATGTGGATAAGAAGCAAGCAAAACAGGAATAACATCTTTGCCTCTGCACTCAGAATCAGATCCCAAAGTCTCAGAGTTTAGTATGTATCCTTAAGGCAGACAGAAATGGGCTGTATATGTTCCCAGTAAGTAAGTCTCCATCACTCTCGCTTGAGTCCGGATTCCTTGCCGTCTCTCTCTTACACAGAGGTGATGATACTTTCTTACTTCATATGGTCTTAAAAAGATCAACTAACAAGGTTTCTCAGTTTCAAAAAGCATTGTTGATGAAATTAAGCAGACAAGAAAAGTGAAGCAAGCATCCTGCTAATGACTGAAGCTCTGGGCTGAGTTGTCCACATCCAAGGAGGAGAGTATATTTCACAACTACTCCCTACCTTTCTTTTTTAAGGAAAACTACTAAAAATAGTTCACACAGAAATCTTTTGGGCTAGGGAGCAAAGAGGCAGAAAGGTATTTTCGGTCAAGACAGATAAAATGGGGGATTAACAGAAAGGAAAAAAAAAAAAAAAAGGACTAGAAACAGCCATAATTTCCCAGCAGTCAACTGGCTATAGCAGTCACCTAGAACCAGACGGCGCGGACATCAAGTCCTCCTGTAAACTTAACTGTTACATTAAAGAGCTCATTACTTCCTTCTGATAAGCTAAAAGACTGAACTCTGCACATCTCTCACAGCAGGCCATTTACACCAGATTTCAAACGTTCCTTGTGACTATTTTCAGTTTTTCTATATGCTTTTGAATGTATGGACAGGAGGCCTAGACGGGTAATTCAGTATCACTTTTGCAATGGCATGAACAGAAAGCAAGTTAGTGCTCTTCTCCGTGCTCACGACTGCAATTTACATGAAGTTCCTAAGTGGCTGTTTACCCATAACACAACCACAACCACACTCTGATCCCCTGAGCCTTTTTACAGTCACTATTTCCTATCATTTGCCAACACATTTTGTACATCATATCCCACGTTTCTTGTTCCCAGATAAATAGCATTCCATTAAGCTGAACTTGGTTTTCATGTGTCAACTTATAGCTTTTCTGCCAGTCCAGTCCTCATTTCAATTTCATGTCAATTACTTTTTGTCACCTATAACTGTAATCAGTAATACTTTCTATTCACTGCCAAACAAGTGGTTAAAATGTTCACTAGAAGCAAGGCTGATACTGATCTCTACTAAACTCCAGGCAGTTACAATTACTCACTCGACACTAACTACTTAAATTTAAAAAAAAAAACTGCAAATTAACCAGTTCTTAATATATTTACCTGTGACTTACCGACAGCTGCATAATGTTCAGTGTTTTGTCGCTGGTTTTTGTTGTTTTTACATTTCTTTCCTTCCACCCCACCCCCCCACCCCAATAGAGAGTGAATATCAGGAAGTTTCAGTTTAAAAAGACAGTAAACTCAGAGACCATGATACAGAAAAGAATTAGTGAAGAAGAATATATAAGGTCAAAAACTCCCAGGCTAATTTCTGAAGAAAAAAACTTAAGTAGAATTTTAGCAAAGATGTGGAAAAACAAAGTGGAAATCAAGCAAACCAGATCAACTTTTCTTTTCTTGATACTTCTTGTTCAATTGCATAAACAGAACGGTTGTGATTCTTAGCAGATCCCAGGAGCACTCGGTACTCAGTATCTAAACAACAAAACTTGGTGAATAGTAAATTCTCATTGTTTGTTTATCAACTGTGCTTTTTCATGGACATTTCCTCATTTAATTTCAAAGATTATAATAATTTTGGATAACTCCTATTCTGAGTATTTAGCTGGAAGAGCTTTAAGGAGTTTGTGGTAAATACAAAGTATTGAACATCCATCCTCTGAAAACTAGGTTGTTTATCTGTAATTGTCATTTATGGAAATATTGGGTTAATTTATTTAGTATGTGAACAAGTACACTGACCAAGTTAAGGCACATTTACATCAAAGGGAGCACAGATAATGGCTTTAGAGAGCCTTACACCATGGTCTAATTTCAACAATTGCTTAGTCTGGGTGAGTCATGCGCTGATTTTAAAATAAAACATGAGAATATCAGATGCCATGCCAAGTGTACACCCTACCACTGATTAAATTCTGAGCAATGTCCCCGAATAGCTGGAGGCAATCAGATCTCTTACACCTGCATTTCAATATTCATATATTTAAACAGAGGCAGGATTGATCCATTTGTTTGTTTTCAGCATGGAGCTAAGCCAGGTGTTGCAAGCAAACTGTGACAGATAAAAACCATTGTCTTTACGCAACCAGCAGTCTCGCTGTCTGGGAGTTAATCCTGGCTGAGGGAGAAGGACTCGGTTCAGCACTGGGATTCTTGCCAGTTGCTATCAAATCCAGAAGGAAATCAGGAGCCAAGCATCTACTCCAGAGCCACTTTACCTCCAGTATGCCTCCTTGAAATCTTCTACCCATTACACTAAGCGACAAAATGAATGGTAAGGAATGAGTCCAAACAAAGATTCTTGCTTGTGACAGAGCAAAGAATAAGTCAGAAAACTGAGAATGAATGCACAAGGAGCCTTAGTTCTAACACATCAATTCTCTCGACTTTAATGTCTAAACACAATCATTGTCAGATGCATGGAGGAATGCCCAAGGCCCTTCAAACAACAATTTTGACTCATAATAATCGAACCTGTACGTAATTGATATCCCCTTCCTCCCACCCCATGTAAGATCACCAAATTTCTGCCTAGATGAAGATGCTTTGTGATGGAAAAAAAAAAAAAAAACACCAACCACATGCTGTGCAAACTCTTGAGATGAGAAAATTCCTGCTGTTGTGCTCAAGTTTAACCCCTTTTCTGCTGCAGGGCTTCATCTGTGGGATAGATACTCCAGTAGTCAAAGGAATGCCTACTTTGAGACTACGAAGCAGTGTGAAAAAAGAATGAGAACTGTTGATCACCACTTCCATAATAGCACTGTACTCTACAAATATTTGTTCTAAAAAAAATCCACAAATAGTATGAACAGTAGCTGAAGGCTATTGCTAGTTATGGGACCTGACTTGTAAACTGTACAAATCATTGCAGCCCTGCTTCTTCTGAACAACTAGCACTATTACACCAATACAGCCAATTTATTGCCCCTTCCCCAATACCGCATATATTTGTGCCCTAAAATATGGTTTATTTTCAAGGAGAGAATGTGGAGG
Organism: Chauna torquata; assembly: GCA_013399475.1. NCBI lineage: Eukaryota > Metazoa > Chordata > Aves > Anseriformes > Anhimidae > Chauna > Chauna torquata. The sequence goes on from VXAL01012533.1 coordinate 92,741, forward strand.
GCCATGCAGGTTTGCACGTCTCCATGGGTGACAACAGCCAGGTGAGCTCCTCTGCAGGCAGTTTTCTCCCAGTTAGAATCCCTTGTCACTTGCAGACAGGGAAATCTACCTCACCAGGAGTAAGGCAGCAACAACATACGGTACCTCTCATGCGAATTTCACAGAGAAGGTGCAAAGGAAAATTGACTATGCAGCACTCAGTAGAGCAAAATAAAAAATGGAAGAATCCCCATCTGGTCTAGACTCTGACTTACTGTCATCCAAACACCTGCTCTGAGGTGTGCAACAGTGTAATTCAGTGTAATTCACTTTGCTTCGCCTTGCTACCTGCAAGACTGAAGCCTCTCCATAAACCCCATTCCCAATTAGCCACTGAGAATATATAGATTCAAAACTGGACAGAGTCATAAAAGATAAAAGCTTTGGCCCATTGTTCTTTAATTTTTCTCCTAACAAAACATTATGGAAAAACAACATGTTTGAGGGAACAATCTTCAAAGGAACAAATGCAATTTGACTCATTTTTGTTTCCCATCCCCAGTTCTGAATGTTCCTGTGGCTAAGACTATTTTGTCTTGTGGTATGAACTGAGGCAAATCCGTTAGCTTCTCACAGATTTTGGGGTGGCTACTGTATATTCTGATTTTCAAGGCTAATGCTGAATATCATCCCATTTCCTTTGTGCTGTTTCCAGGTTAACTTGTACCTACCACATACTCCACAAAAGAATCCATCTTTGACTGGAAGATGCCAAGACACAAGAAATCCACCAAATGGATTCTGTGCCTCTTGTAATTTCCGCTCATTTCATAATCACTTATGAAAGCAATTAGTGGTTTTTCCTCCAGCAATTTCAGGTGCCTAATATGGCCATTGAAACCTCATCAATCAAGACTACACACGTACAAAAGTGCAGACCCAGCTAAAGATGACACAAAATTGTCCAAAACTTTGTAAATCCAATAGCAGTGAAGACTGTTGTATGAAGTTCCCTCCCTGAATAAGACTTTAGCCTTATCCACATCCCAGGATTAGTATGTGAATTCTTGCCCTTGAAAATTTTCCTTTGCGTGTTTCAATATCCTAACTTAAAAGAACTCTCTTCTAGTTGAAGGACCATAAAAAAAAAGCACATAATTCCCCTTCTCCTGGCAAAATTAATCTTTCTAATGTTTGTGGCCACAGTAATGTTTACCGGTGGTAGACATCTTCAAAAGAAGAAAGAATACTTAAACCTGTCATTCAGTCTGATTAATGCTTTATTTAGAAGAGACCATGTTACAACAGATTACAGCACATACTGCCTAATTACCTGGGAGCTGCTCCATAGCAAACTACAATTCTATGACTAGAAACAATAGGCTTTGTGTTGGTTAGTGGATTACAGCAGCTGCAGCCAAGAGATGTCATAAATAATGTACCAGCAACTAAATCAAAATCTATCAAGAATTCACACTGAGTAACAAAAGTGAGGACACAAAGTTAATGCTGGCATCCCCACTGTTTCACACTTAGCGGTTCAGTGCAAACAAGACTAACGTTACCTTTTTCAAGAGGTAAGGAAGTGACGTAGGTGTCCGAGTAGTTTTCAAAAAGCAGAATTTCCATTTTTACTGATTTTGAGATTTAGGGATTTTTCTCACTTATTTTCATATTCAGATGAATAAGGTAACTCTTCTAAACCATTCACCCAAGCACAGCCTATTTATGTGAAGAGAGCAACAGAGGGACCTCCAGAGAGCAGATCATCCCAATTCTACAAATGGGATAAAATAACTGTGTTCAGTTCTGTGTCGCTTCCTAAAAGTGAGAGCTCAGCAACCTGGAGCAAGTCCAGTGGAGAGTCACTAACATGGCAAGGGAGCCCGAGCACACAGCGTGCAAGGAAAGCCTGAGGGAGTTGGGTTTTGGTTAGCCTGGGAAGAGAAGCTTATGGTGAACCTGATTTCAGTCTTCCAGTACCTGAACAGAGGTTATAAATAAGACAGTACCAGGGTACACAGTGAAAAGACAACAGGCAGCAGGCACAAGCTGCAAGATGGGAAATTTCAGTTGACATAACCCATAACGACAATAGCAACAAAGCACAGACAGAGCTTGCCTGGTAAAGCTGCGGGATATCCATCCTGGGACACTTTCAGAACTGGACGGGACAAGGCACTCAGTGACCAGATTGACTGCTGCTGTGAGCCCTGCTTTTAGCAGCTGGTTGTATGAGATGACCACCAGACCTCCCTTGCAACCAAAATCATTGCAATACAGAAGAAACGTCCAGTAAAGCAGTCATGGAAGTGATCACTGGGAATCAGAAAACTTATGTCCTATTCCCAGCCCTACCAAATGTGCTCAAGAAAAAAAGAAATAATAATGCTAATTATAACAATATCAATGTGTATCCATTCCCAAGACGAATTCTCAACAAATTTTTACAAAAACTTAAAGCATTTGGAAGTACCAAAACCAAGACTCAGGTTAACATGGGAATCAGGAGAAAAATATTTACTTATACTTACTTATTAAAGTACTTTAGAAATGTTACTGTGCCTTTTAAGAAGCTAAGTACAACTATCACTGCAAAGTTTTTGGGAACCCAACTCTACATTGCATGTATTAGTGCACATTTAGAGATGTTGTACCAGAAGAATATTTAAGCAAGGAGTCAAGGTTCTCCTCTAATTGTGACCTAATAAGATAACACTGTGATAGGAACAAAGGAAGAGTGTTTTATACACCATACTTGCAACACACTTTTCTGACCTTTAAATAATTAACTTTCTTACCTTTTTTAAATTTTATTTAAGTTTGCTTCTTGGACGCTTTCCATTCTGGAACACTGACAACTTCTCAGATTCACCAGAGGCCACATGGAAAGCCAAAGCATGAGATTTTTCACCCTGAGCACCTACGCTTTGGCAGAAAGCACTGCCCTCTCATGGTGTGGAAGAATATTTTTACTGGTGTGTACTTCCCACTAGCACAGAGCAGAACGGGCAGTGAGCCATGGTCTGAACCAAGATGCAAATTGCACCAAAATAACACCAAGAATTTCAGTATTACACACCTGAACTCATCACATCTATAAAACAAAACCCCACTGTATGTATATTTTGCTTCCAATTATTTTTAAATGAGGATGAAAACTAAAATAATTTTTTTTCTGTTTTTACATGTTAGGCTAAAGAAAAAGCAAATTAAAACTACCGAAATGTGAGAGATTACTATTTAGCACAGACACTGCTTAGGGGTAGGGCAGAGGGAGAGAAATCTCAAAATTGAGACAGTGTACTTCAGAACAGCAAAACTGTATTTTTTAATGACATTTTTCCATGTACACTGTATCCCAAAGAGACATTACAAAATTAAGGAATGGACAACATATGATAAGAATTAAGATAAAACAGTGATAAGTCTCCAAATTCTTGGAAAAGAGTAAAATTCAAAATCATTTTCTCTCCCATGTTTTATGTTGAAGTGTTCAGAACAGCCACGATCCTATGGACAGATCAGCGTTACAGAAAACTATCTGAATTGTACAGAAAGCACGAGCATACTTCCTCTTCCTGCCAGAAAGGAAAGCTTGAAAGACGGGATATCAAATGGTTGAACTATGGAGATTCTTTTGAGACTGACTGAACTGTTAGTCCTTTTGATATTAAGAAAGCATGCTTTGTTGCATGTCTGCTTTACTTGTTCCCCTGGCTTATGCCCAGAGGTGGCTGTATTTCACTGATAATGCAATGTCTTTTTATCAAGGGGCATAACTCGAACTCCATGCACCTTCTTGAAGAAAAATGATATCCATTTGGCAAAGAAAGTACATACCAGATTTGAAAAAATAAATAAACAAGCTAACACTGACAGGTGCTTTTCAACAAATAGGTGATAACAGTGTTTTTTCTCTACCCTCAAATTGAAATCTGAATTTCAGATCCTGTGATAGGAAATTGGGATCAAATGTGCTCACAGGTCATGGAAAAATCTGCAATCTGCCAAAGCAACTACAGGGGGAAAGCGCTGCCATCAGAAGGACATCAGCTTTGGAATAGCTTCAAAAGACAGCACTGGAGCTGACATGTTAGGCAAAAACGCAAAAACTTCTTGTAGGCACTTAATACCTCGTCCAAAAAGTAGCTTCTCCAGTCTGGACTGGAAAAGTCAGGCCTGGAACAGACAGAAATCTAGACCCATGAAAGAGAGAGGACAATAACTAGCAAGAATGAACCAGGTGAGAAAGTGAAATACTGTTTCTAAAGTGAGCTCAAGAACCAGTATTTGTTGAAGCAAAGTAAGTTACTAACCCCCTCTATATGCAATAGGAAGAAATGATGCCAAAGTGGAAAGGGAAGGAACAGAAGCAAAATGGAAGGGACAAAACCAAACATGGTAAGGGGGGGAAGAGCTGGAACAGAGCTTCAATTGATTGATTAATTATCAGTAATCTTTATCAGTGATCTAAGAGGCAGCCGGGATAGGAAGGAAAAACTCTCAACTAACCTTCCACATTTCAGAAAATCAAAAAGAATCAAGACATTTAAATCTTGCTGTAAGATGTATTTCATTTTTGTAAACTACCCACCTCCTCAAATTCTTCAGCGCACAGGATTATGCTTACATTTTAAAATCGAGCTTGTAGGGATTTTTTAATTTTCCCAATCCCTACCAAATTAAAGCAGAGAAAGCTGCCTAACATTACAAAGTTCCTCATAAATAAGTTATGTGGGAAATACTGCCTCAGTTATTCTCATATTGAAAAATATGTCCCATACTGCAGGGATAATGGGAGTACAAAACATTAACAGTACAATTTGCTATACCATTCTGCATAGTTAACTATGCAGCTGTTCATTCATTCAGCCCCAACAACCAAATTAATTTGCAATCAGTTAGCAGGGGATGCACTAGAGCAGACTGCACATACTAGAGAAGTAAGCAAAGCTGTTCACGTGCCACATCCCGCATCAGTGACACAAGGTGCCCAACACTAAGAGAAGCAATGGGGGTTTGCAAAACAGCATTTTCAAAATAGCAGCTGAGAAAAAACACTTTGTCACCACCTATGCAGTCATTAGCTGCCTTGTTGTGAGACTACAAATAAGTGTTTTCAGATGGGTCTCATTGTATGTCAGTGCTTTCTGATGGCCTCCCATCTTGCTCAGGCTCAACCCCAAAACTCTAAGGAGATGAAACACAAAACTTCCCTAAGCTTTATGGCTCCTTCGTATTATTAGTATTAATGCAGCATTACAGCCCCAACACTGATTGTGGTTGTACAATCAGTTTTCCAGATTACTTCTATTCCAAAGAAACAAGTCAGGCAAAGACCAAGAGGAGGAAGACACAGGAACAGTAGGTTCTTCAAACGAGGTCACACAGTAGGCTGAAGGTGGAACCATTATCATCACTAGTTTCCGAGTGCAATGCCATGTCTACTTTGCCACATGCTCCTCTAAGCCATGACTTTGTCCTTTTTCAGTTTTAAAAACATATCCTATTCAGGTTTTTATACCTCATTCATCATCATAAAAATGTGATGAGCAATGAAACCAGCTGCTTTCATTGTGGTTTCTTATTTATTCCATTTTGCAGAGTGGCAAAGGAAACATTGCTTAATATATATATGGTGTCATTCCATCCGCCCCTAGGTTATGGGCTCCACACCTCCCTGCTGTGCTGGCCTGCTGACAGTGGGAGTTAATGGATGACAACGCAGCAAAGTACTTCTGATTAGCTAAAGAAAAAAAAAAAAAAAAAAGATGGCTCAACTATTTATATGAATTTGGTAAAGAGGAATCATGCCACAATAAAAGCTCTGAGATTGTAATTCTCAGTTTGATCACATAGAGGTAGATCGTGGGCAGTGCCAATGCAAGCTCCCCTCCTTATTCTGAGAATGCTGGGAGAGAGGATGAGAACAACACACACACAAAATTACAAACCCCACAGACGGCTAATGCAGAAAGGCATTGTTTCACCACTCCTCTTCTTAAACTTGCCTGCTGAAGGTAGCAAGGACTATAATTTTTTTAATGGAGGCTTGTACAATAAGATATCATGACTTCTGAGCAGAAGCCAGTGAAGTGGCTTTTCTGAACTTACTACAACTACTGAGCTGGATAGATTTGGAGCACGAAAAATTGCTTATTTCGCTTGTTCTATTACCATTAGCCCCAACCAAATGGAATTCACTTAAAACAGGAATGTGTATGCAGCATTATGGGACAATTCCCACACAGCCTGTACCTATAAAAAGTTTTTAAGATACCAGTTCCAGTTAAAGCAATCAAAAATTCCATGACTTAGGTTCAAATTACTCAAACAGTGGAACAGGATTCATACACCATTTTAAATAAATGATTATTCTTTCTAAATAAATTAACTCACACAATGAGATAAATCTCACACTGATTTTACTCCTTTTCCAGAAGTTAGAGGGATTTAAAAAAAAAAAGAAATGTGTTAAACAGAAATATCCCCATCCTCCAAGATAAATTGAACATGCTCAGCAGCTGTGCTGCAACCAGCTCAAATAGACACAAGCATACTGCAAGCAAAAGCCTTTTCCTAACTATATAAATCACAGCTTTCCAAGTGGATCTTAATCCATATGTCATATATTCTTTGCGTATTCACAAACGAGTTTAGAAACAAACATTTGAAATCATCATCATTGCTCTAAGTTGAAGACTTGAAAGAATAGTTATGACACAACACTGTCATCTGTGAACAACAGATATTTAGTAAAGAATTTTGGATAGGCTTCTTTGGTAGCTTTTATTTGCTCGAGGGACTTATTTTTTTCAGTTCAGACCTTCATACATACGAGACATCAAAATATACAAAAGATACTGTTACAGTAACAGAGGACATAGAAGGACTTCCTTAAGTCCAGTGCCCATGCCATTTAAAAGCCATATTATTCAGAGGTGCCTACAGAACATCGAGTCATGACTATCTTGCATATTGGTTTGCAACATCTGCAACCAAAGTTCATTGCTTTAATAAATGGCCAAAAGCTACAGCTAAAACGTGTGACAGGAGGAGTGCAGCATCAAGGTAACATCAAGGTTACTGCCAGTGTGGTAGGTCTTTGTCATAGGAAAGACTACGGTGGGCCATGTGTCCATCAGAGTACACACCACAGAAGCACACTGCAACATTGGCACCCTCTAGGTATCTAGTTTTCTAGGTCGTAAAAATCAACACAACTGCATGTTACAAACATCAATAATCATCTCTTCAATATCTTGCATGTTCAAAGGTTGTGAAGATATGTTCCTTTCACTTTGTCTTTTACATATTTTTCTTACCTGACAACCATAGTAAAACACTGCTTATAGACTGAAAGCTACTACATTCAGTTTCTAACTCTGGTTTTACAGCCCATTTTAAATGCCCAAAATAAATTTAAAATAGAAACTCTCCTGCACAATCCAACTCATAATGACACACCATAGAGTATTAGCAAGACAGAAGTTGCAGCAAAGATAATGAAAGCCTTAGTAATGTTATTAACTGAATATGGAAATATGACCAAAGAGAGCATAGAAATCTGCTGCAATAATGAAAATAGAATTCTAACTGTAGGACGGCCTTTTCCCCCATATTGCCCAAAGCCTTTTCACAGTGGAACAGGTGTAAACAAGGATGTAATAGGAGGACAATAGAGTTGCAGTATAATTGAGGGCAGTCTATTTTGACTGCAGAATCTGCATTACTCAGGGTGATGCATTAGCCAGAGCAAGCACAGCTAGACATTAAATCCCAAGCTGAGTTTGCTGGGCTAATAATTAGAAAGCCATTTCTTTTTTTGTTTTTACTTGGAAAGAGAGCAAATTTGATATGGAAATCACAGACTCAATAATTCAATCCCTTGGGGCCATTTCTACAAAGTCACTTTTCAAAGCAGAACCACAATGTAAGACCATCTGGAAGTGCAAGTTGCTGCAGAATTCAGTTGCTCACTTAGTAAGCAGTACTTCACATCAACAAAGAATTTGACTGGGGCACTACAATAGATCCTACTTTTTTGTTTGTTTGTTTGTTTTGCTTTTTAAATTAATTTCAGGAAACAGGTGAAATTAATTTTCACCTAAAAGTCCAAAGAGTTTGGAAACAAATGCTTATACTCGTTCTCACACTGTGAGCCACACAGAGTCCTGAAATTTTACTTTCCTGAGTGATATTTTATTCACTGCATCTACCTTAAAGACCTTCTTGCTCTTTTTAGTCTGGATTTTAACCTCAGTGTAGGCATATACCTCTGTGTAAATGTCTGAAGCACCACGTGGTCGCTTGTGGTGGTTTTACCCAGCTAAACAGCCAACCTCCACCACAACCGCTCGCTTACTCCCCCTCCTCAGAGGAACAGGGGGAGAAAATACGATGGACAAGGGCTCAAGGGTTGAGGTAAGGATAATTTAAGTAAAGGGAAAAGAAACAAAAGAAATAATACAAGCGAAGGCCGCACGGAAGCAAAGAGAGGGGAAAAAAAAATTTTCTACTTCTTGTCAACGAACGGTGTTCGGCCACGTCCTGGGAAGCAGGGCCTCAATACGTGTAGCGGTTGTTCGGGAGGACAGATGTCTTCGTAGCGAGAGCCTCTCCTTCTCCTTCCCCTTTCCCAGTTTTTATTGCTGAGCGTGACACCAAGTGGCGTGGAATATCCCTGTGGTCGGTTCGGGTCAGCTGCCCTGGTGATGTCCCCTCCCAACTGCTGCTCACCCCCAGCCCACTGGGTTTGGGGGGTTTGGAGAGTCTGGATGCTGTGCCAGCACAGCTCAGCAATAGACACAACACTGGTGTGGTATCAGCGCTGGTCTAGCTACGAGTGCAGAGCACAGCGCTGTATGGGCTGCTGTGGGGAAAGTTAACTTTATCCCGGCCAGACCCAGTATATCGTTGTGCATTGACCATTAAAGATGGTCAGTGGGATTGCACAACTGAATCTTGCCCAAAATATGTCACTTTTGTGGGTGTAGATAGAAACAGCCGTCAAAGAGAAGAATTTTTCTGACTCCCTGGGTTTTGACACATGCTATCAGTGAGGCTCAAATACTTGCTCTCACCGTCAGCTGCCCAGCCACTGACCTGGACCCTCACAACTTCCCTCCCAGCACTGCAACTTCACTCCCTCTAAGCTGCATTTGGAGTAAGGAGTCCCAGTACGTTCAGCTGGTATGTTTAACCATATGTAAGCAGGCTGAGACTTCTGTTTTTTTCATTCGGCAGTTCATTATTGACAACATGGGGCAAAATATCCCAACTTTTCTGATAACTGGCCTAACCGGGGTTCAGGATGTAGTGCTGAGAGGAGGTAACAGTGCAGTTAACACCCAATAATGCAGTTTGTTTTGTTGTGGTGAAACAATAACATGGGTATGCCATTGGGAACAATGGCAATTACACAGCAAGTCGTGTTAGCACTACCATATCATTATGCTTGATAATATGCAATCAAAACTTTATTAGCAATCATCAACAGCATCTATTATTCATTTCTTAGATCAAGTTAAGAAGGAAAGGCTGCATTCATATCAGAAACAGGACTCAGAGCCAGTCTGAGCACAGGATCGAAAGCCAGTTCCACGGCCACACAGTGCTGAGTCACTGGATAGCCTGCCGCAATCAGATAACATCTCAGTTGCCCCATTTATAAAACGGAGATAATAATAAATACCTATTTCCAAGAGATTTTATGATGATTAAGTAACTCAGGTCGGCAGATAATTATTAGTATTAGTTTCTTAGTGGCTACCAATTTAAAGCTAAAATATTTGATTTTACGATTCAAGTACATACACCTAAAGCTGCATGCATGCAATGTATGCATGCAGGCACCTGAGGTTGTAAAAAATATGTGCACCTATATACTTATGCACAAACAGGTCCATAAAGCATATGAAAACATGTGCTCAAGTATCTATTTTCCTAAATGCTCTGTTTGATTCAGGTCCTTTATATGCTAAGCGTGCTGTCTAAAGATGTGTGTGGACTCTAATATAAATAGCACTAGTATGTGAAGAATCTTCACTATATGCAGAATTTGTGAACAGTTTTGTACCTGAATTTGAAGTTTTACTCTGGAATATCAGTTTTTTTGTTAAGTTAATGGGGCCTATCATGACAACCAACCCATGTTCCCAAGACATACTGCAGTTTAGAAACTCTTAACATAAATCCAAAAACAATCATAGAATCATTTAGGCTGAAAAAGACCTCTAAGACCATCTAGACCAACCTTTAACCTAGCACTGCCAAGTCCATCATTAAACCATGTCACTAAGCTCTGCATCTAAACGTTTTTTTGAAGACCTCCAGGGATGATGACTCAACCACTTCCCTGGGCAGCCTGTTCCAATGCTTCACAACCCTTTCAGTGAAGAAATTTTTCCTAATATCCAACCTAAACCTCCCCTGCTGCAACTTGAGGCCATTTCCTCTTGTCTTATCGCTTGTTGCTTGGGAGAAGAGACCGACCCCCACCTCAATACAGCCTCCTTTAAGGAAGTTGTATAAAGCGATAAGGTCTGCCCTCAGCCTCCTTTTCTCCAGACTAAACAACCCCAGTTCCCTCAGCTGCTTCTCAGAAGACTTGTTCTCCAGACCCCTCACCAGCTTTGTTGCCCTTCTTTGGACAAGCTCCAGCACCTCGATGTCCTTCTTGTAGTGAGGGGCCCAAAACTGAACACAGTATTTGAGGTGTGGCCTCTCTAAAGACAAATACAGGGGGAATCTTCTATTCCTTCTCAGAAAGTTAGTTACTTTATATTCAAGAGGCAACCAATGTCATCTCTGTTTATTTCCCTACCTAATTTTGAGTCAAATAACTATGCAATTTAAACCTACCTTAATAATTACTTAATAAGCAAATTAAAAACATATCAGAAATAGCTGACTACAGAAACACACACTGGTGTTTTCTAACCATATGCTTCCGCCAAGATTTATGCCTCCACTTCATCAGTGTAACCAGAAATAACTGCTACTAGTAAAAAGTTGTTGACTTCCATTATTGAGCACCATTTTCACTGTTTATTAGACAATTATAAGATTCCAAGGCAATTAAAATTTACGCATCCCAATCCCATAACCTGACCGCCGTGGGCAAGCATAACTCACCTATATAAATTAACAAAGCTCTGCAAAGGCACAGAAATTTGCCACCTAGATCCATTTCCAAAAATCTGTTTCCTTTGTATGAACCTCCCCACACTCCCAACAGAATGTACCTCAGACTGTTCTTTTTCTCCACGATTTGTATTACTCTTGAAAGCCTGCCTGCAACTCCAAGGTAACTGAGAACAAATAACCATCACTGGACCACCGAGTCACTCTTCCCTTCTGACTCCCTGTTCCACTAAGTGATCACAGGGAAAAAAACAAATATTTTGAGTGGTGCAAGAAAAAGAGAGAGAGAAAGAGAGAGAGAGAGAGAGAGAGAGAGATGAAAAGGCAATATCTTTTAGAGGAAGAAAAGAAAGATGTATTTCCAGGAAATAAAAGGATTGATAAATGCCGTGATAATATTTAGTGATTGGCAAGATAAAAGTGGGAGATAAACAACATTAAAAAATTAACCTGGTGGGTACTGATTAGGTTATAAAACAAGTTTATTTTCACTTAGAGAATATTAACTGTCTGGTGTGATGTCGCTGGGCAAGATAGGAAGAAGAAAAACACTGGACTGAATCAGGAAATAACAGGATAGCATCCATTCCCACTGGGGCACAGAAACCTCACCAAGATCAATGGTTTTTCTCCACTGACAAAAAAACGTATAACATTTTTCACAACCGTTTTACTGTATATTTGTTCTGACACAAAGGAGAGGAGTGCAGAACAGAAAGAAACCAGAAAGCTTAAAAAAATACATATGCTTTGTGCATTCTGGGCAGACTGCCAGCGTGAGTAAAACACCATGGTACCCCCAGCAAACATGGAGCTTCACCAACTTACACCCAAAATATTACCATAGGAAAAAAATACAGAAGCTCCCTGACTTTACAGTCAACCTCATTCACTATTTATTTTGACTTCATTCACTACATATATTGAGCTACTTCTCAACAGAGACAGGCGCTATTTGATATTTTTGCACCAGTTAGTCTCGTCTGTGTAACTCCCAGTCTGACAACGGGGTGTGCAGCTTTTACACCCCAATGGGCAGAGACAGAAGCAGGAACCTAGAGTAGAACATAAGCCAGGAATGGAGCAGCTACCACCTCTGGCCCAAGTGCTAATCTTAAGTACTTCTTTCCTTTCAGCTTTTCCTACTAGTTTTGTAAACAACCATTCCATTTCCCATAAGGAAAACGACCTGATTTTCCTATAATGCAATCTAGCATCAATTTTATTCAAATGCAGTTCACATAAGTTCTTCTTCACACCTGTTGTCAGCAAGGTCTGAACAATTTTGTTTAAAGTGTTTATGTTCTCAAAAGAAAGCAACATTATCTGAAGCCCATTCTATGTTTATTTTGAAAGAGCAGAGAATTTATTTTGAAGAGTCTGACTGGATAAGTTTAAAAGACTTCCATGATAGATTGTAGTGAAGTGTGGATAGCAAAACTTGGAGCATATTGCATATGCTGCATAGGTCAAGGGCATGTAACAGGAAAGCAATGTGTGCTTATGCAATTACGAGAGTATATGAATTTCCATTTGGTTGCTTTCTTTGCACAAGATGTTGGACAAAAATTAAAACAGAAATAAATGTGCAATTAATTTCCCATTTTGTAAGTTTAAAGGATGATTACAAATGAACCATCATAGCCTTAAAAAGGTCAATCCTGAGCCAATACTAAGCACTCTCCATTTGATCTTACCCTCTTTCCTGCAGGCACCTTTTTAATGACTAGAAGTTTTGGTTTTTACTTGAAAACACCCTTGTGCTGCATGGAGCACTGCACTGGGCTAGACTCTACTACCCAGCCACCATTATGAAAACAACATATTGCTAAGATCTGCTGTGGCCATGAGAAATCACACAAGATTAAAACAATGCAGCCTCCTTCAAAAAAATTAGCAAGACTGGTATGCACCATGTCCTGGTCACAGACTTTCCTCACTCCCTATTCTGTTACCCACTCCTTTTCTTGGACTGTCTCTGTGCAACTTCTTGCACAGATGAAGGTTGGGCCTCCATATAAGCTTTCAGGAAAGTGTGAAGTTTACAAGTACCTAAGCCAAAAGTTATTACATTACCCATTTATTTCTAGACCTGAAGCTTATGGGTTACACAAGAAATTCAGATAGACTTCACAAGTAAGTCTCCTGTCATTTGTAACAACTATTTAGATACCGAGGTGGAATATTTCAAGAATATTTCTAGCGCTACAGATAATCCAGGAAAACTAGCATTGCAAACACTGAAGCAACTTTATATTTATTGATAACAGTGAAATACTTTCAATTTTGAAGTGTACATAATGGATATTGAAAATCTGTGGTAGAAGATTTATAGAGATAAACAGAAAATTACACAGAACACACAAAGCCTACCCAGCAAAACAAAATGAACATATCAGAAGACAACCAGATTTTAGGTGTCTGGTTTAGGAGCTATCATTCAATACTGAAGCACTTAAATAACTTCAAATAGGTTCACACTTTTTATTCTATACTCATTCAGGTGCACACATCTCTGCAAACTAGGTACCTGTTAACCATTTACCTTGAAAAAACAAGCCATCTCAACATGCAAAAACCACAGCATAATTATAGCAGTTTATCTCCTATTGGCAAGCTTAAAATAGGTATGTTTGTGAAAAAAAGACAATGTAACGGGAAAGTACTGATCTTGATCTACGATGTTGAACTCATATAACATAGGCTTACCCTAGCCTTGTGTTTGTGCTGATAAATATCAGATCATGCAATTTGTGCGCACACAGTCAACAAGCATATTGATATCCTTATTCATGAATGTTAAGGAAGTGACAATCAATTTAGAAATCTTACTTGAATAACTACATGTTTCCAGTTGTCATAAGACACAACATAACCAGCACTGCTATTACATTTCATCCAGACAATCATAACTCCTTCCAAATCAGGATTACTTACTAACCACAATACAGTGCTTGAGAACAGCAAAAACTCCCAACAGACACATCAACGCAATAAATAGCTCAAAGTCTTTATGTAACTTTGATGCAAAATTTCTAAGAAAAAGAAAAGAAATAGCATCTTGCAAAGTGGCATCAGGAAGGTACCTTATACTCTCTGTCATTGTTTGTTTCTACTGTTAAAATTCATTTCAAGCTCTTTCTTACTGAATTGCAGCTCATTTAAGGAAGAAAAGGAGAAAGCACTGATGAGACTCTGGGTAGTACTGCTATACTAACACCCGTTAGCTGTTAGATCAATTCAGCAGCAATTTCTAATGGGAAGGGAGATAGACCTACTCAGAGAAAAGGGGGAAAGGTTATAGCAAAATCAGAGAACTTACCTCCACAAAGAGCTCTCCAGCACTTTTCCCATGTCAGTATGATAATACTTGGTAAGGATCAGGATCACCTAAAAAGACAATGGAAAAACATATATTTATATATGTACACTGAAAAAAAAAAAAAATAGAAGTAGGTCATGGGCAGCATTATTCTGGTAAATTTCAAGGTGAGGCTCCTGAAAATCTGAACTGCGTTTCACTTTATTTTTCGCTTCTTACCAGTTTTACTTTTTGGCTGATTGGGCAGGTTTTCTTTCTGTTTCTGAGGACAGTGATTTCAGCACTCAAAGTTTCTGCAAACCTGGTGACGTTCTGAAAGATTGCCTGTTTCACATGAACACTGGAGTTGGAATAGTCACATAAATCCCTCTACTGCATGACAGCCCCCAAGCAATTTGAGTGACTTTCTCAGCAGGAACAACCAATCTGGTTGCTAATTTAGATTTAAGAGGCAACTGTCTTTGACATCTACAGACACGATTTTTTTTTAATCCAAAGTGTTTAAAAATTGCAATTGACCTTGATTATCCAGATAAATTCAGACAGAAAATGAGCTTTGGTCTTCTCTACAAAATCAGAAATGAGACTTTCATGTCTGTAATTTTTTATTCTTAGAAGTATCACTTGTTTTTCTCCCTTCAAGAAACATCTCTGCACTTTAAGTTATTCACCTGGATTACCAGAAGTCATCTAAATACATATTAACAAATTTCATCCGCAAAACATCTTCAGCTTATGAGAAGAGTCAGTAAGAAACACATGCCGTTCATCCAACATCTGATGAATTCACCGGTCAAGCAACGTAAAGCATTAGTCCATGACTGATGTATCAAGCTGAATGCTATGTTTTATATGTAGATCACTTAAAACAGATTTCCCTCACTTGCTGCCAGTCCTTATTAGTGCTTCTTATCCCCAAGTTACCATAGCAACCCCACTGAGGCAGAATTGGAAGAACCTCTGGTTCCTTGCACAGCTGTTAGTTTTCTTTAATGTAGGGTCAACATCAGCCACCAACAGCTTGGAGCTTGCTGTTATTTAGCTGGCACTTCCTCTGTTCCTGACCACCAGATGAAATCTCTACCAAACAGCAACTGTAGGCATCTGCTTTGATCATCCAGATAATTAATATGCTGATGCTACATTTATGCAACGTTTCAGGGCTCAGGTCTCTGTACGATGGAGATTATGAGAGCAGAATCCCAGACCACGGGTGTTACGTACATGGTGTCTTGGAAATAACACATTTTACAAAACTGAGCTATAATACCAGTCACACTTAGGGTGATCTAAGCCTAATAAATTCACAACATGTATTGCTGGATGTATATTGATATAAGTGAAATATTAATATTAATCTCTCCTATTATCAAGAGTCACAATCTACCAGATCACTTTGTTGGAATTTTATGAGAAGGCATTATAAATGTAAAGTCTTGGTTTAAAATAAAGCAAGCAAGAAAAAAAAATCTCTTACTTTTAAATATGTTACTACAAGACTTACAAACCCAAAAGAAAGAAGCATTTCCCAAAGGAGAGAGTATCTACTGATGAGACTCCTGGCTACAGCCCAAGCATGCTCCATCAGGTCAGCTATTTATTCTATTGTCAGCATCCTAACTACAGCTTTCTGCTGGTGCTTGCAATTAAGGAGAAAAATAAAGAAACTTTACTACTGGGAGCATCAATTGTCTCTAATTATTAAGGAAAAAGTTTCAGACCTTGCTTTTTTGAATAACTGAAATTCTTCTTAGGCCACAAAAGTTGACCTAGGAGATTTCCTTAAGAGATACAAGAATGCATATTTGCTACATGAGACTAAAAAAGAAAATATCAAAAGATATATGAGATTACGTTTTGTTTCCTTACATCAATGCAGAAAAGGAGACTGAATCATGGACTTAGTAAGCAACATTTTTCATCCCTGTACATCCTATAACCACAACTTTTTTAATTCAGATAATTTTCAATGATGTACATTGGAGCCACTCTACCACAGGGCAAGCCTGATGTTTCATAACTGGTTATTACCACACACAGAAGATCCCTCGATCCACCTGCTTTGAACTTAAACCTCTGTTAAGAGATCAACAAAGCACCTTCCAAATTAGCCATTTCTGTTGCTCAGCATCTGCCCTAAATGTTAATGTAGGAAAAATAAAGTCATAACCAGCCATCTTTGAATTCTTAAACTGTCAGCAGATTCCTGTTGCAACTTCAGTCATACAAGGCTGCCGGGGGGCTGACCACTATTTCAGTTATGCCAGTGGATTTCATCCCAGTACCTGAAAAAACACAGGTCAGCTACTTTCCAGATTTTAAGGTATTGTCCTTTGGACTGCATGCATCTTTTCAGGCTAAATAGTGATCCTGCTAACCAGAATGGTATTTTTCCCTCAATTAATAAACAGATACAAAGAACAAAAGGAATCATTTCATAAAAATGTGAAGGTCTTTGGGATCTCTGGATACTGTGCATCATTCATAAGAGCAGAGGCTTGTTTCACCAATTTCATTTCAACACGACTCCACAATTAAAAGCATTTTTACCACTTGGATGGTAGCCAACAGTTCATACACACTGCTGCCCTAGTGAAAGTGCTTGAATTGCCTGTAAATTCAGAGAGGCTTGGAGCACAACAGTAACCGATCAAGGATCAAGGGTATGATTCTTAACCTACTCGTACTACTGTCAGTCATGGACAGCTAAAATGAATGGCAATGGAGGAGAATTGAAGTCACCAGATTCTGTATTTAAAGATAGATTTATAAAGTTACCGAGAGATCTCCTAGTCCATCCCATCTCCTGTTTTATGAGGAGACTCACAATACTGTTCTAAACCATTTTATCTTGAATTCACCCACAGTTCTTTGAGTTAGTCACCAGAGTATGTGAATGGAGGTGGCAACAAAAATTCACCGTTGTGTCCTGGGGATCTATGAACAGCTGATGGTGCTTCAGGCCAAAAATACCTACAACAGTATCCCTTCTTCTTTCATTGCCTGAAACAAAATTCCCTAACCATTCTTTCTTCCCAGATTCCCCAGAAAGTGTTTGTTACCAATAACAACACCAAGTCCATTCTACGTGCAGCCCCTAAAGGAGGGAAGCTTTAATGAAGCTCTAAGGTTGGAACTTTGTTTTTGTTTTTTGGGGGGGAGGAGGGTGTTGAGTAAATACAAATAAAAATAAATACATATTTTGCCCCAGGATAAAGACATGAATGCCTACTGCAGCTCTCTTGCTCAGTATTCAAGCGTTGCACACTTCTCTTAGAAGCAGTCCTTACTGCACCTTACAGCTTTCTGATTAGATTTCTACTGCTTGCTCAGATCCTAGCTCCTTCTGCCCCTTTACAGCACTGTTGCAGATCACTGCAGTTTCAGGAACATTAGAATAAACAGAGCATCACATTTCCAGTTTCCTGCCAGGTTCCCTGCAAAGAATTCAGGAGACAATATTTTCACCTTTTTCTTTCAAATAAGTTGTTTTAATACTACATGACAGGCATACGCCAACCACATCACACAGTACAGACTATATTTAGAAAAAGGGAAAAACGGAAATTAAAACTTTCAGCTTTTGTCACAAAAGTAGTGCTCTATTATCTCTCTCTTTACTAGAACCCATTACCCCTCCATAAAGCCAGAGTTGGCCAGTATTTCTCCACAGGGGCCAAGGTATAGAGGATACATTCCTTAGGATTCCTAAAGTCATACGCAGTGTGCTTTTAAAGCAAGTGTTCAGTGGAAGTTCAGATATTACTCTACCTTTTTCATCCTCCCTCCACCTTTTTTTACTTTTTTTTTTTTTTTTGTAAGAGGGATGGAGAAGAGAGACAGAGAACTGTGATTTGCCAGAGATCTCCCATGCCATTCTCATGCTTCCCTTAGTTTGTCTGGACAGATTCTCACTGTTACAGTAGCTACAGCTCAAAGCTGTTCTCCAAACAAAAGAGTTGTAGCAGTTTCTGTCCCAAAAATCCTTTCTGGAAATAGGCCCATCTTCATGAGTGAACTGGATTTTCAGTGAATGATGGACAGCACAAACAAAAGGAAAATTCCACAGATAATAATATCTATGAATAATTAAAGTTAGAATTATCTCCTTTTTTATGATCTCCTTTTCTCTTGTTCTCTTCTGAGAATATTTTGCAGCAAGCCTGGACCAAAAAGAGTAAACCTCCTCTTAAAGAGACAATATGCTTTTAATCAGTTCCTAATAAATTTTCGGCTTTAAAGAGGCCCATTTTAATCCTCTTTTCATCACCATGTCACCTAGGAAGGGTGAGAAAGGAAAAAGGAAAAAAATTTTAGATCACTTTCCATGGTGTTTATATTTTATCTTTGGTTTGTTGGTTTGTTTTTTGTTGTTGTTTGCTTGTTTGATTGTTTTTCTGTGAAGGAATTGCTAAGATTTTCATTTTTTTGATTAACATTAGCTTAAGGAAAAAAACCTTTTTCTTTCTATGTCCCTTCCACGATGTTTTTTTCATGGACTAATTTTAACAGAGATACCTCTTTTTCTATCTACATGAAAATTCTTGTGGGTTAAGCTTTATTTGACCTCTGCAATTTGTGATTTTCTAGATTTATTTATTTTTAGCATCTATTCAGAAGTTTAACAGAGAATCACTCATACTTTCAAATGTGTACTTGCAGGTATGATTGCAAGTTTTTGTGTTTTCCCAAGTTTATTAGAAGGTGAAAGCACACTGCAAATACCAGGAAAATACTGCTCAGACAGAGTCAAGTTCCTGCAAACTTTTTAGCATCTGCTTAATTTAATTCATGTGAATGAACCTACTGAAATCAGCAGAAGTGTTTATGAGAATCACTTGAACAGGCACTTAATACTCTACATGACTGGAACATAAGCTGCTGTTTTGTTCAAGAATACAGCTTAATTCACCTTTTTTAGCTATTAAACTATACCTATTTCACCATAAACTGTAACTATTTCAGGGAGATCAGGATGTTCTAGGCACAGCCTATTAATTCATCACCACCCCCCCTGTACTTCCAAAACTTTCTTGACAGCTGATAAACTAAAAACTCCATAACAAATTATAGGTAATCACCTATGGCTACAGTCCCTCAAGCCATTTCCACTTTTGCAGCAGGCAGGCTCTTTGATTATCACGCCAAGGCTGACATTAGATTTTACATTTATTAATTAAAAAAGACACTTGTGAAGAGAGGAAAAAAAAAAGAGATTATTAATATGAAGATATATTACGACAAGTCTATTATATGGACCAACTGCTATGATACTATTAACAACTTTATAGTAATTTGATTGTGCTGGAAGAACTATAAGTGGGAAAAGAGCATTCAGGTTTACTCTGTTGCAGCATTATGATGAAAGGTGAAAAAGGAGACATTTAGACCATTACTAAAGCTATTAAGAATTCACTGTATAAACTTCTACTCCTCTCTGGTAATAACGTTCAAAGAAGCAACCCATGGTTTAACATGAAAGACTTAAGGAGATCAGATTTATAGTTCTTCCAACTAAATTGTATTGGGAGAAGAGAGAACTTAACTGTGTATGAAGTCACTGACCGTACCAGCACACTTGTCTTAAGCATTAGTAATACTTTTGTACAGTGAATTTATTCATAATTCAAGGCAAGAAACAATAATGGGTCAATTCCTATTCTCTAAAAGGTTTTTCTATCCATAGGAGCTGAATAAGTGCATATTCTGAAAGCAGTGGCTGTGATTACTTCCGGACTCAAAACCATGTTAAATACAGTGCTTTACACGCTGATCCTGCAAACATTTACACAAAAGCATAGCTTTAAGATATCTAATATATTTAATCCACTGCCTAGTACAGAACAGTATTATACTGCGTTCACACTGACTGCACAAACACAGAACAAAATGACAACCTATTGCTATCAGGAGCCTACAATCCAAGTTCAGAAGAAGAAAAGTCTCCACATCAACAACAACTTACTTCAGATTTTCAGCAAGCTCCTAATAAAACTCTGTTTACATGATGGCACTGCACATGTATGCTTTTGGCTGCTCATCTCTGCTTTGTAACTCTAAATCCACTGATTTTAATCATATTTAACATAGATACTGAGCTCCTGGAAGTTTGTAAGAAATGGCTGCTCGTTCAAATGAACAATATTATTAAGGGAAAGCTGCAATAAGACAAAATTATGAATGTCCAAATGCAAGAAAAGTTTCAGCCGAAGCTTGTACCTTGTCTGAAAACCAAAGGAAGAGCAAAGGAAAACAGCTTCTTAGGCAGTGCTACTGAAAGAACTGCTTGGTTACAGGTGTCACAGCAATGGAAAATCTTAAGGAAGTATCCAAAAGAACAACTGAAGTGACTTTGTGGATCCTCTCTCAGCATCAGGTGGGGAGCCCTTCCAGCTGGGATCTGCCCAGTGGAAAAGCAGCCTGGCAGAAAAGGACCTGGGGGTCCTGGTGGATACCAAGTTGAACATGAGCCAGCAACGTGTCCTTGCTGCAAAGAAGGCTAATGGTATCCTGGGCTGCAGTAGCCAAAGTATAGCCAGGAGTTTGAGGGAGGTGATCCCTCCAATCTACTCAGTGCTGGTGAGGCCACAGCTGGATTACTGTGTCCAGTTCTGGGCTCCCCAGTATGAGATAGACATGGAGCTACTAGAAAGAGTCCAATGAAGTGCCACAAAGATGATTAAAGGACTGGAGCATCTCTCCTATGAGGAAAGGCTGAGAGTTGGGACTGTTCAACCTAGAGAAAAGAAGGCTCAGGGGGATCTTAATACATATAAATACCTGAAGGTAGCACCCTGCCTTCAGCATGGACATAGTCTCTTTGCAGCGGTGCCCTCTCACAAGAGGAGAGACAATGGGCACAAACTGAAACACTGGAGGTTCCATGTGAACATAGGAAACTCTTCTTCACTGAATGAATGACTGAGCACTGGCACAAGGTTGCCCAGAGAGGCTGTGGAGTCTTCCTCCTTGTAGATATTCAAAAGCCATCTGGACATGGTCCTGGGCAACCAGTTCTAGGCGTCCCTGCTTTTGCAGCCGAGTTGGACAGGATGACCTCTGGAGGTCCCTTCCAACCTCAATTATTCTGTAATGGAAAAAAAACACAAAACAAAACAAAACAAACAAAAAAAAAACCACCACGCTTTCTAACCTAACAATGAGACAGATTCTGGTGTCAGAGCCAGATGTTAGACATTGAATTATTCAAATACATCATTTGGAGAATCAGCAGCTTCAAAATGAGAACTTTCAGATTTAAGAACTTAAAGTAACCATACCAGTTTGTACCACATGTCCATCTTAATCAGTAACCTGCCTCCAACAGTGGCAAACAATAAATATGGAAGTATAAGAATGGGGAAGCATATAAATAAAGATGCTTATCAAATGCATTTTTCAGCCTTCAACAATTTGCAACTAAGGCAGTTGGTCTGTTACTACAGTTTTTATCAGTTTGACCCGTCAGCACAGCAGAGAATATTGTGTTTTTAACTTTTACTGTTTAGTCCTTAAAAATCAAAACTTATGTAAATTCAAAATGATGGCAGCCAATCTTGACTGCTACTGCTCTTAACATGTTGCTGCTCATTTCTACTGTCATTAGATGCAGCTCTGAGACTTCTGGGCAAGCTGCAGATGCAGAGCTCACTCAAGCAAATGGGAACTCAACTTAAGGGCCACGTACTAACAGGACCCAAAATGCCAGATTACATCTGCAACTTGGAAAACAGTGTCTAACATTTTGACTAGTTGTTCTATTGCACTTCCTGTTCTTTTTCAAAGAGCCCAAAACAAAGTCACCTCCAACACAAAAATCTCCAGTTCTTTGCCATTGCCTTTTTCTACACAACCAGTGTGGTTTTTTAGGTTTAAATATTTGACATTGCATTTTTTAAGCTCTTAAAACCACATCTGCAAACATGCCAAGAGAATAATTTTCCAAAGAATGAAGCAAGAATATTTTTTTGCTAGTTTTTAACAGTCTGGCTTGACTCCTAATTACAAAAAAATTTGAAATATAGACTAGTTTTACTTATCTCCTCTAATAATGTATTCTAAATTAAATTAACAATCTTTCCTGCAGAAGCAAACCTATTGTCTGAATATTCTTTTTCATTCCTATGAAAATTCAAGAGGAAGTACAGCTGACATCCACAGAAGACATATGTGAAACAATTTTGCTCTCCTCCAGATATTTCAGGAATCCTGTATTATGGGTAGGCAATTCACCTTGGTCATCAGTGTTATATAACTATTCGCTATTAGAGAAGAAAGATCAAATTTTAAGTGCTGTTTGGGAAATATTTTCAGTCTGTCATGTGACATTATTGACCAATAGTAAACTATAAAAATTGAAAGCGAACTTCCAATCTGCATCACTAAATCATTTTTCTAAGCCAGAGCTATTTTCTTACATTACCATACAAAAGTAATTAAGCTCTTTATTTCAAAAAAGAAATTATTATGGAAGACATATGGAAACATCTGTAGAGGATACCACAAGCTGTGAAGGCTCTTCATTTGACGCAGGGATGTTGGCGGATATGTGCATATTGGTTACTCTCCTTCACAGCTGGTCTGTCTTCACCAGAACCACGGGATTAAATATCATTGTACCAGATAACATCATATTTACCAGAGGTTGTATCAAATTACACTGACCTCAATATTACATTTATTTATCTCTGAGAATGGTTTATGGTGTTCAAATAAGACCTAACAGCCTATCATAAAGAGGCTTTATAAGACTGCATATGGGGCCAAGGTCTTTGATGCTACATCAAGATGAGCCAGGCAGTCACAATGTTTAATATCCTCCTTATCATGAATGAGGACTGGACTATTTCCTGGATGTTGCAGGTACCTGAATTTGTTCGTTATAAATGAGAAAGTTAAAGATGGTCACATGATCTACAGAAGGGGACTACAGCACACTCCTACCTGAAAGGCATACTGCAAGGACAAATATGCTAAAGAATAAGGCAGTTATATTACAATGATAGGGTCATGCCAATTAAAATTTTATCCAGAAGACTGGAGAAGCAGATGCAAAACCTCATTTGCACTTCTTGTGATGTGAAGTGTGCATGTTGCATTGGA
Source organism: Chauna torquata (assembly GCA_013399475.1). Taxonomy (NCBI): domain Eukaryota; kingdom Metazoa; phylum Chordata; class Aves; order Anseriformes; family Anhimidae; genus Chauna; species Chauna torquata. The sequence continues at coordinate 116,292 of VXAL01012533.1, forward strand.
AGGCATTAACATACTCATGAGTGCTTCAACACTTATTCCAAAGATAAAATCATGCCCAGACAATGACACAAAACTAGAGTCGAAAACATCAGGGGGTTGCCTAGTAAAACAGGAATAACACATCTTGGCCAGTTATTTCAAGTGCCATCTAAAAAAAAGTCCTCTAGCACTGCAGCACTATCACCATCCTCATGAGGCGGGCCCAGATGCCTCTCACAACAAGGACCATTTGCTCTACAGCTTCACACACGAACAGACGAGGCCCAATGCTACCCCTCCTTGTTCTTTTACTGGGTGGAAGTTTGTCTCTCTACATCTGCCTTCCATTTCAACTGTTTTGTTCCTACTTTCCTTGTTAAACATATTAATTTCAGCAGAAGTACCAACACACTGTCCCCAGTAGGGCATGGAAGGGGACCCATTACCACTCAAATTCCAAACCTGTCTACACCCTGTGGTTACATTCAAAATAAATTAGTACCACCTCAAATGAAATTAATAGAATTCAGCTACTGTAAAATAATGGGAATGGCCCCCTTTGAGAGGAAGAAGGATGAAAGTACATTTATCTTAGACATTACTCGTGAAGCAGCAGAAATTCATATCTGTGCCAACGGAAAAGGCGTAAAAGGAGCTGCAGGAACATCCAGCTGGGTTAGGAGACTATTAGAAAGGGCTTGGGAGCAGTTGGGAAAATTGGTCAAAGGCCAAATATGTCAGAGAAAACATTGGAAGGGGCTGGGGGAGTGCTGTAGAGTTCTCTACGCTCAGTCCAAAGCCAAACCAGAAGGTTTCCAAGCTGTGAGCACAAAGTTTTTGCCAGCTTTTTGTGTTTCCTCAGACTCCTCCTCACCCAGCTCTGTCCTAGGTGTTCATTACTTTACACACCATGGGGCCATCAAAGCTAAGTGGAATTATACAACATTATCTGTGAAAAGAAATTACTATTTCACCAGGCAATGCCACGTCATTTTTGATCCCTAGCTAATTTTGTCCTGTCACAGACACAGCACTTCTAACCCGTATGAAGAATATTAACACAATCGGTCATCTCAGAGCCAGGTTTCAAATTAGCCTCGCATTCCAATCTTAAACCTCTAATATATTTTAAATGACCCTCAGATCAAGTAGATACAAGGCAGAAAAGATTGTAGGCCCTGATAAATGAGATCTATATTTCTTTATTTTACTCCAGCGAAGAATTAGGCATTCAACAGATTCTTTGGAGACAGTTTTTGTATGTCAGCATATAGCTGCGTACAGTTAGGGCTGCAAAGAAGTTTCAGTAACAGACTCTTAAAGGTAAATTTTCCCCCTCAGAGACTGATATTTTTCATGATTGGTCTCTCCCCCTGTGTTCCCAGATAGTTTTTAAAATGTTAAGAACTTTTTTTCTTCATGTTATGAGAACTACTTTTTTCAATCTTCATAGATATATGCACAGATACAAGAGTTTAGCAGCACAAGACATGGAAGAAAAATATTTTTAATTAATTCCTAGAACACTTCTGAACAGTTATCTCTAACACACCTTCTTATGGCTCTTTTGTCTAGAAATGCAGTAATTACAGGCTTCTAACATCCCCTTAACATAAGGTAGCAATGGTGTCTATTTCCAGTCGGAAATGGAGGCCCAAAAATATCACTGACTTATTCCACCTAACTTTAAGATGTACCAGCCCCTAGAGACAGACAGATACCTCTGGAGACCAGTTTTGCCCATCTAGATCTGAATAGTCTTTTGGAAGTGCTTCTTTTTACCTATTGACTACTTATCTCAAGAACCTATACTTTTAGCTTGAGCCTCTCAGAAAAACTGGATGAATCCATGCTAAAGTAAGTTGCGGAAGAAGTCCAGGCAGAGCTGAAAACAACATATAAAAAGGGGACAAGCTGAGAAGCAGAATTAACAGACAGAAAATGTTGTGTGCCATGAACCTTAAGGATCTTCTTTCGTGAAGATCCTCCCACGATCCTCCCAGACCCAATTCAGACAATACCCATTCAAGACCACTTACTGTAACACTGGTACTTGTGACTTACAGCAATGCCAGACTTTGCAGAGCTAGGAGGTCTGAAGTACAGTTACGTGCTTCTGTACCACAGATCTCCTAACTGATATGTCATATAAACTGTGCCAAAAAGTCAGAATTTTCATTATTGAAAAAATTCAATTTCCTGACAAGGAAAAAAACGGAACTCTGAGAGAAGGGTTAAAAGAAACTCATGCAACTATATATCATCTCAGAAGGTGCAGACTACTTTTGTAACTACCACAAACGCATTCCACTTCTTGAAAATGGCATACATAACTATGACATGTTTTGTATCAAGGTACTTACAGAACTTAATAGTATTAAACTGTTAAAACTTCTATACAGCGTACATAACTTTTACTGTTGTCCTTCATTATACTAAGCATCTCTGCAACTGCTATTTATTTTCCAATCTTTTTTTTCCTAATGAGTTTGTTCTATATTTGTATTATAAATGCCTGTCTCTATTTATATTCTATTTCCAAAACTTACAGCACAGCCTCATCTGTTTACAAGTCAATAGTCCCTTGCGGAAATTACTTTATCCCAAAACAAAGAAAAAATGCTGAACCTTCAAATTCTTGCAAATTGTTTTTATTTAGTTTGGAGTTTGAGGTTTAACGGATGCCATGACAGAAAGCCATTAATACACAGAGTGCAGAGGATACAGCCAAAACCCAATGGCAACTTTTCAGCTTGACCTTGTTATCAATTGGATGTTTTTCTTCCTCCATCCTCACCCTTACATACCCATGCATTTACTTTTGAGTCTAATCCAAAATCTACTTAAATCAATGGGAATCTGGATTAAGCCCATTCTAAACAGATTAAAATCAAACTTGATCTTGAAACTTCTTTCATGAAGGGAAGGATTCGATTTTGATAAAACCAGTATTTGCAGAAGTCTCATACATTCGATGCACAGGAAAAACAACCAAGCTATATTTTCCACAAAATATGTGTAGCTTCACCAAGTCGTAGCTTTAAATGCCAAGTTACAAGGGATGTGAGACTACCCAAATAGAACAGCTAGCCTTATACTTAATAATGTAATCCTTTTTTATCCTGTAGTGGAAACTTACACATCAAAAGCTTTCTTAAATAAACTTTTCTTAATCAAACTAAAAGTTCATTTACCGTGTATGAGAGAAAGTGAGTAGAGGTAGACTACTGGAAATGATCTCAAGCATACTATCTCAATCCATGATCACCTACGTATATTTGTTTAAAAAAACAACAACTGTATTTCACAAGATTAAAGGCCACAGGAAAAAACAGACTGCCCATACATCTAAAAATAACATTTGACTCCTTTAATTAGCCCACTTTAGAAAAAAATAATAATGTTTCCTCAGCACAGAAAGAATATTCCAATCTCCTAATCTCATTATCTTCTTAAACAGGGCAGTATGTCTTTGTTTTTCAACAGAAAGGAGAAGGGAAAAGATGCTTTCAATCCAGCCCATGAAATAGCTTGCAGAAGTTTATTTTGTAGACATAATACAATGAATAAAAAACTCTATTCAAGACTGTTCTGCCACCTCCTGAAGACAGAAGCATGCCAAAAGCTAATAAACTTATTTTAAAAAAAAAAAAAACAACTTCTATTTTTCCTGCCAGTTCTTCAATGAACTCTGTTTCTCCCAATGGGAGAAGAATGACATTTCTTCAGGAAGAGTAGTGTCAAAAAAATAGAAAACAAATGTTCAAGTTTATTTCAGCTAAAATTTGACAGTCAAGCATGTGGATGGTAACCCAATGAAAGCCTCCTTTGTGATTGATATAAGAAGAATATAGATCAAAATGTCTTAAGCTTTCTTTCAGAGACTTAAAATAAGCAAACATAACACATTACCATGTTAGTTAATTAATACAGCATCGTTATTAATGTTATATGAAGGAAGAAATTATAAATGTTAAAGTTCAGTGCTGGACGATTTTAATGAGAGAACATTAGTAATGACTACAACTCAGTTCTTACCTATATTCACAAACTACCCAGTTCAGAGACATGCACAGAAATCTATGTAATTTCAGGGACACTGATTCCCTACCAGACCAGAAAAAAAATCAAGTCCCCTCCATATTCCCTGCTCCACAGAAGGTGGAAGCTTCCTTGAATCTCTATGACAACAAACAGCAATTTATCTGAGGTGGTATTTTTGGAGCCTCCCTTTCACTTCCCCAAATCAAGGCACAAGCAGAGCATGAATGTAAAGGAGATTAGAGAACTAAAGTGAAAAAAGAGGAACCATCAGATACATGGAAATAATGCAAATTTTCCATGAATAAAATAAAAAGTTAGTAAGTGTGCTACCAGTGAAATGTATCAACCAGAAGGGGGACACGGTCCAACACGAGTGAGTTCTCTGGTTCCTTTTCAATTCAGGTAGTGCCCATTTTCTCAGCGGTTAAAGTGTCTGGAGAACAGTCAGTCCCTATGAAATATTCACTTCTCAGAGGCTTAAGCGAAATAGCTTAGGGAAATAGCACAGGGTCTGTGATCACTGGTTCGGAAGTCTTTGTTTTGTTGCTAGTATCCTGGTACCTAGGGTTATCATTCCTGTTTTTAAAAAAATTCTCAAAGAATACTAACAGTCTTTGGCTGTGCCTGCCTGGCTAATATGAACAAGAACTGTGAGACCTGCAGACTGAATACCTAATTCATTATTTCAAGAAATGGCATTATGACTAATAAGAAGCTTAGACTGAAATTTCCATTATGTGTGTTTCTAAAAGAAACAGCTACTGAACTATTCTAAAAGAATAGCTACTGAGTCTTTCTTTTCTCTAAAAAAAAGAAAGAAAGAAGGGGAAGGGGAAGGGGAAGGGGAAAAATAGCAATTTACACACTCCTCCCCCCACAAATCAATGCATTATAGATACATTCCTCTGGATCTATCTTTAATTATTAATTACCATTCAGCTTTGCAGTGACTCTCATGGCTATTTCACACTGGCAGACTAAAGGAAATGGTTGATCTCACTTCAGCTACAAGAGGATTAAGTGAATGGAAAAAAGTGGAAAAAAAAAAAGGGAGGGGGGGAATTAGTAAGCCTCCAAGACAAGCTAGGTATTGGATATTTATTGTATAGTTTCAGAAGATGATGCTGTTTAAAATTTTATTTTCTACACCAATGGAAAAGGACAGAAATAAAAAAATTAAATAACTGTCTGTAGCTAAATGCTTCCTATTCTGAATGTTTAGAACTGAGCTGAAAATCCATGGAAACTGGTATTTCTTGAAATAATTGCAACTACAACCTTAATTCCAGTAATGTTCAATGTAGTAAAGTATAAAAGTCCTCATAGCAGGTAATGGCAGATAATGACCACAACAGCTAAATGTTTTCTGCCTAAGTTCATGATGAACCCAAGTGGATAAAGGCTATGAAGTAAATGCTTACTAGAGTGGTAGAAAAGCTTAATAAATAAATAAATAAATAAATAAGGGAAAGGGAAACAGTAATGCATGTTTTTACAGAACTCTAACATTTTGCTTCCCAGCAGTGGCTCTGTTTTGGTGTAAAGTGAATGATTTCTGTACGTAGGCATCTCAGACAGCTTGTAAGGCATTTTGCAGTTTAGCTTTCAGAATCACTAAAATGTAGGTTTGCATTCCTAAGACATATCTGTAGTCTAACTTATCCTAACATTATTGCTATTTTGTGTAAGATCCTATGATTGTTTCTGAACGTTTAGGCATCAGAAACAGACATGATATTTTGATTTATTCTAAATGTTTAATTTCATATTTTGCTTTTACTGGGGGGCGCACACTGGACTTTCAGCCAGAAAATGCCATCAGATCATTTCATTTTACTCCCTGTATCATTTTTTCTACACTAAATTTGTCCAACTTGAATCTTTAGATATGAGACCCTGTTGTGTCCTTGTATACAAGCCTAAAAGTCCCTACTGATGAATATATTCTCCATACATAAGTAATTATACACAGCAATCATATCACCTTTTCATCTCTTCTCTTTGATAAAGTTAAGGACTGACCTCCCTACAACTCAGCTCATAAAACTTATTTTCCAGCATTTTTGGGGGGTCCTCTTCGCACCCCTTATCTTCAGAGAATACCCTCTAGAAGTAAAGTGAGGGCACCAAACCTTCTGAGGCGAGGGCACCAGGTCTGAACAACAGCAGCTACCAAAGTCAGAAGCAGATACAAGTTCATTTTCTGACTTGTACTTTATATACTATTTACAGACAGCCCACAAACAGTTTACAAGAGCCTCATCACAGGTTTCCATGACCAGGGATTCTGGGATAATACAGCACACTACTTCTTTTGGAGAGCTATGTTAAATATTTTGTTCTTCTCTCCCTAAAAGGGAAAGGTCACTTGGCAAGCATGCCTTATAAAATTAGCGCACACAGATTGGGGATTGAACCAATGCAGATACATATAAAAATAATCATCATTTTTTCAGCCACACCACGAGGTTCTCCCCAAGAATCCAAGAACATTCCAAGCCCAGACTTTATTCATCTCTCGGACTCCAAAGAGCTGTTTCTAATCAGTCTCATCTTGTTTAGCCTTAGGCTCTGTAGATCTCCATCTATGCCTCCAGCAATAATTATTTTAACTAGCCTCTGCCTCCTTAGGCTAATTGCCAGTAGAATCCAACTGACTTTCTGCAGAAGAAATAACAAGTTTGTCAAAAAACAGTCTGCAGCTGGAGACAAGAAAAAAAAAAAGACAAAAGGAAAGAGAGAACAATCTTCCAAGTTTCATTCACAGACAGAAATTTTGGCATGAAGAACAAACCCTGATGAGCCCTCTTTGCCATACCAATTCAGTTAAAGGATATGTTGAGCAAGTTATCCCCTATAATCTTACAATGACTTCTGGGTTACCACCTCCAAAATCAGCCTTCCACCCTGAGAGTCATAGCTCCATTTTTCTTATATCCTGATGCACGGCTCTGCGTCTGGCTGTATCAAAATGAATTTTGCTGGAACTTTTTCATCTAATCAGCCATTTCAGTTTATCCTAGCAACAGCCTTCATTATTTCAGCAATCTTCATGCCATTTACAAACTTAACAGCAAAATTCATGTCAGTATCTTTATCAGTGATTAAAAACGCAGAATTATGGACTAGCATTGGATCCAGAACTAAAGCCTAGAACCTAAGATAATGAGTTTCCTCAAAATTGTGATTTATGTCCCCTCTGCCTCCCCTCACAAGATTTTTTTTTTTTTTCCCCCTGGCACTTGCCCCAAACAGACTATCTTAGTGGGTGGAAAGCAAACTCCTACTTCTTTAGTTGACAGAGCTGCCTTGGATTGTAAACAAACAAGATCTTTTTTACAACACTATGCAATCATTTGAATTCACAGCTTTTAAGGAAACAACATGTGCTGCGACTGTCGTATTTGCCCAACACTAAAAAGCTTACCAGGAAAAATAAATTTTATTTTCCTAAAGCAATGAGTTATATTTCTAATTGCAGAACAGGAAATGGTTAAAAAGGAAAACCGTTCACTGCATTAAATCATGGAGCCACTTTAGTGTTAAGCAGTGTTTCAGTTAACTTGAGAGCTTGCTCCAGTCAAAAGACAGATTCTTACTCATCTCTCCATAACTCACTTCTTCATCACCTCTCCAGGAAAATGAGGCTTTAGAATTTGTACTTAATATTGTCATTGTATTTGATCACTCACTGCCTTTCTCCATCACCATTACAACTGACCACTTGCTGACTTCCTCCCTTATTTTGAACTGAGTTTCTCTCCTATCCCTTTTTTCTTGGAACTGGAATACAAGGTGCAAAGGCAAAATTTCATGCAATTTGTTAACATTTCTGTATCATCAACTACATGCAAAATCTAGAATACTGTGTCCACTTTGGGGATGCTACTGCAACAAAGATTGAAAGACTGGAGTTAGTAGAGGATCACGGTTAGAGAGCTGAAGCACACGACATACAGAAAAGTAAGACAGCTCCACTTGTCTATTGGAGAAAAGAGAACCAAGGGAGGATCTTCCACTACCTAAAGAGAAGAAAGCCACAGGCTATTCTCAGAGTTACATAGCAAAAGAACAAGAGGGATTTGGGCAGGGGAGGGTGCTGTAAATTCCAGTGGGACATAACGCAGAAAATATTTTCACCATGACAGTAGTTAAGTACTAGGACAGGTCTCCCAGCAAGACTGAGGAATCTCTATTCTTGGAGATCTCAAAATGTGTTTGGACCATGCCCTTAACAACTTCATCTCACTTTTGATAGAAGCCCTACTTTGAGCAGGCAGCTCGACCAGACCTCCAGATGTCCCTTCCCACCTCAATTATTCAGCAATTCTGCCATATAAACTGTTTTTAAATTTATCTCATGTGCCTTAATATCTCATGTGAATATCATATTTTAGCACCCTGATCAGGAAATCTCAAGTCCTAAGTCCAAAAATTTGGAGGAAACTAAGTATATTTTATTACCGTAACTGTTTCCACCACTTTGTAAAGAAATATTTTTTTATTATCCTTTTACAATAGCTTCATAAAAACATATTTGAATAATTTATAATGTATCAACTCTACTACTGCTATTGCAGTTAGTTCTTCTCAGTATGATAAGCAGACAGTAAAGGCCATGTTTTTCCTGAGATAAAGCAAGTTCAGAGAACAGCATTTCTACTCAGACTTTACAATCTCTAACTCAGTTTCATGACATAATTTGTGGGCAGAGTACCAAGTATATTGGTAAGTTTCATCTCTCTTTCTCTCTGTCTCTCTCTCTCTCTCTATTTGCTGTTTTCATGTCCTTGCTCGTTATCACAGTACATCAATAGAAATCCTATAGCTAAAATAACTATAGCTTAACCTAGACCCCCTGAAAAATATTTAGCATGAATATACTCATTTACCAGTGAGTATGATAACAGTTCCTTCCTCCCCCATAATTATTTTCTTCAGTAGATCAGTAGTTGTAGCCAGTGATTTGGTCCCAGTCACTGATCAGGTTAGTGGCAGAGCTGGGACCAAAGCTGAAGCTGCATAAACACAACACATTCACCACTAGACCATTCTGCCTTCACACATCTCAGCCACTTATTCCGACGAGATACTATGATTTCCTTTGTATATATAAACAAATATGAACAATAGGCTTTAAGTATTTGTAATATTAAACATTATGAATCCAGGGGTATTTGTTATAGACTAGCAAGTATATTTTTAATTTTGGTGCTTAGAGTTGAGCCAGTAATTTTCCCCAGAGAAGCAGCAAGAAATGCTCTCACTTTTTTCTTAAGCACCACTGCTATATACAGTCTTTGCATGGGGGGCAGCACTGTACACCAGTGATAAACAATGATCTTCCGAAACACAGTCTATAAATATTTTTTGAAATATTCTGGATGAAACACTGCACTGAAGTATAGTGCCATATCACATGCTGTCATTTTAGAGGTAAAACTATATGCTGTTGCAGTATGCCTTTCAGTCAAACTCATCTAAATAAAAAGTAAGGGAAGAAAGGTAGTGGCAGGAGCATTCATTTTAACAAAGTACCCTGTAGCAACCATATCAATTAGGTTTGCATAGATCTCCAAGTGTGAGGCAGTTAATGAATCACTGATCATTTTTCCCAACTCTAACTTAGACATGTTAATTAAAAATTAGAGGAAATCATCATCATATAAAATGAGTTCACTGAGAGAGAATATAAAAATACCTACCAGGCACAGCTCTGTACACGAGACTTCTTTTCAACACTAATTAAAATGGATATTTCTGCATATGCAAGTCTACCCAATGAAACACAAATAATAGTGTGAGTTTAACATTTAATGATTTCTCAGTTAAAGAGAAGACTTTCATTCAGGAATGCTATAATTTACTCTGAGTAAGATCCACTTAATCATCATGTTTACTGCCTCCTTTTTCTTCCCACATTTCCTTTTTCTCACCAGCCATGCAATTGGCAATTTAAGATTTAAATTCTGACCACTTAAGCCTTTATCTATTGCATTTCCTAACCCCATCTTTACTTCCCTCCTTGCAACACAGATGATCTAGCTGAAAATCTCCCTTAGCTGCCAAAATGAGCCAGCTCCACCAGAGAATCAAACGCTTCGGAGCACAGCTTCACCCCCCAGCCGAGGAATTCCCCTTGGCAGCAGGATTAGTCCAGTTCAGTTGCACAAGTGAAAAGCAGCTGGATTACAGAGAGCTTTGCAGAGGGAGGGGTAAGAAGCCAGGTCACAGGGGGTAAAGAGAAGAGGGGAACTGGTCTAGTGGTCACATCCCGGAGCTCAGAGAATTCAGATCGAGTTCCTCCAATTGTAAATTTTCAGCCTCTTAAGGAAGTCTCCTTCACCTTAACTCCCCATGAGCAGAGCAGGGATACAGTAATTCTTTGTTTTCTCTCACATAGTCTTGGCTTGCTAAAATTTCAGGGTCTTTAAGACAAATGCTTTCTCTCATATGCGTATAAACCATTTAGTGGGATGAAATTCTGACCTTGATTGAGAACTTAAGGAAATACGCAGTTGTTAGCAAAATTAAAGGATGTGACTTCAAGCACACCATAGACCAGTAATGCTAGAAAGAAAAACACTACATCTTTGTCATCTTTTGCCTGACTGTCTCCTTCCAGATAGCCTTGTTTCCCAGTCTGCCATGGGAATCTGTTATTACCCAAATCAGCTTCTCGTGCCTGTGTATTCACAAGCAAAGCTGCTAACTTAGAAGAGACTATATTTAGATAGGGTGCCTGGTTTCCCAGAGCGACCAGGGGCTATAGCTGCAAAGAATGTCTTTCAGGTCTCCTACCGAATGAGGTAGAGCAGCCAGACGAGGCAGCAGGACCGCTATGGCAGGGCAAGTGAGGGCTACGCGCTCTGAGCCCCCACTTGCCTCTAAGGATAACGTTAACTCTTTTGAGCACATTAGCTTAAATGAAAAATGTATCAGACTGCAAAGACCAGACTGAATCTATACCCTACACTCAGTTAATGCAACTTAGATTTGTCTGCAACAAAATGATTAAGCAAAATTATTTTAATTAAGATGTACATATGAGTGAAGGAGCAAGGGGAGATGAGTCACTTTTCTTTTTGAGCCAAGAGAGACATCTCTGTTAAATCCATCCTGCTACTGCAGTACATGTGCTAGGAGTCTGGGCTAGTAGCCCACCATGAAGAAGGAAGAAAATAATGGTGTATTGTGAAAACCACAATAGAGGCTAACAGCCAAAAGTTTAATGAATCACTGTCCTAATCAACATTGCTAATCAAGAAAACAAACAAACAAAGGCCACTGACAAAGTATTTTTATTGTTACAGTGCACACAAATACACATAGAAGACATTAGAATCTTTCAGAGCAAAAGGACCCACAGCTTAAGGAAAAAAAAAAAAAAAAAAAGGAAGAAAAGCAATGCAGCTGCAGCAAGTAGCCACAGCTCACTGCAACAAGCATGGACTTGTTCATCTGCGTGAGCAACATTTTCCAAGGCTAAATGGTGACTTTCTCAAATACTCATCATAAACTTAAAATGACCCCTCCATACCACCCTGTGCAGGGTGCTCAAAGGGGCAGAAATCATGACCTTTAGGAAGCGCGGAAACACAGGCTTCTATTTAACAAAAGGAGTTTAATATATTAGTTGTGCCACAGAAGGGACAGGCAAGTTCACATAGTTCCCCCACTGCGCAACACGTTCCTTCAACAAAAGTATTCAGGATTCCCAGAATCTGAATCCCCTACAGCCAATGCTCTGTAACAGCCCAACGGGGAGGCATTAGCAGGAGCCAGCCCTGTATCTCCAACATGGAAACCATGATTCAGCAAAGCGCTTAGGCACATGTGAAGTATTTATTGAATTAGGGCCTAAAGGCTTGAGTCCTCAAGCTAGTTTTCTAAAGGACAACTGTGATGCTAAGCTAGACAGCAGCAATTAGCTCCAAACCAACTTTTATTCCATTCATACCACAGGCTACCAAACGTCACCCAACAGCTGCAATTTAAAATTAAAGGAAAAATACATTGCAACAGCATCTTTTTATTAGTTCATTTTTTATCTCTGATATTGCTACTACAGGAGTCAATGCTTCAAACAGGACTGAATTTTAATGTAATAAAGAAGAGTGCCATTTAATTGATGCTCAACTAAGATTTGTTTTGTAATATGCACGAGTATTTTGTGAATGATCTACATGCCTACAGCATCTTGGAAGCACCCAATATTTCAAATCTATTTATAGTATTAAAATGTAATTGGCAAAGCTTTGAGGCTGTTTCTGTCGTGCTTCTGTATATATCAGAGCTGTCATGGGCAAGTCTTTGTTTTTGTTTCTTTTAAAAAAAAACATACATTTTATTTCAGCATCTATTTCTCACCGCCACAATGATGACGGTATGTTCATCACTCCAATGAATTTCTGCTTTTAAAAAGTCTCAGTGTGAAAGAGTTAGACTGGCAGATGCAGTTAGGATAAAATTCTTCCCACAAAACCAAAATTGGCTGGTCTGATTCTTTTTTCTTTCCCTCCCTACTGACTCAGTCAGTGTTATATGAATATCTCCAGCTACATGAATGTGATCACTTGCATAGTCCATTGTGAGGCATCAGAACAAGTACCATTAGATTCTACAAGAATATATATATATATTAAAAAAAACTATATCTTGTTAAACCTGCTTCTCCTTTTCTAAACCAGATCATTCCATTTTTAAAGAAAGCATTGGTGGCTTGAAAAAACAGCTATTTAAAATGTCATCTGTCTGCAAGCCATGCAGCGTACATGTAGATTATATTTTAAAAGAATTTCAAATTATATTATACATTCTACTGCTGTAACATCTGGTTACTGCAAAGTACTCTAAGTCACACTAGAAAAAAAATTAACAATAGCCTGTCTCCAAGAGGATAATGTCAGACATTTTAAAGGAAGAAGTCTCCCCTTAATGTTTATAATTTTGCAATAGTATTGCACCAAGAAAAGGAGCTTATATCCTTAATACAATGGTCTGATAGTCACTGCAGTTTCAGCCTACAAAAATTAACTACTTTTGTAAAGAATATGCCTTAAAATTTACAAAAAATACTTGCACCAGTGAGATCCCGCTATGGATATCTATCTTGCAGAGATGACTTTCTAGCAACCTCTTCTGCACACTGTAAAATTATAATCTGGTCAAACAATGCTTCATTGCAGCTGATCAGGATTTGAAAGTGACAAAGTATTAACTAACTGTAAACTTCTACAGAACGCTATAAAGCGGGCATAATTTGCAACAATTTTCAACCAGGTTTTCTCACAAAGGACAGTATGATCCACACCTCTGCTATTTCTTCTCTTGCTTTTGTAGAAGACCATATTTTCGAGCATTCCTTTCTTTTATGAACACAGTTAACCCACTGGAAGAATATGAACATTGCCCTTAAAATGGCAAGTCATGTTTTTGATAACGTGAAGGAAAATCTCATTGTACTATAGCTACTTCTTCCCATTATGGATAAAAAGGAGCAAGCTCAAAACAATAATAGTAAAATTTCCTAAAAAATTTAAAGCTAAGAAAGAAAAATAAAGCATTCAATAGTGTGCCTAGCTGTGCTTCATTTCCAGCTGGTTTCATGTGGTGGCATTGCATCTGGGTGGCACATCAGAAGCCAGGCTCCTACTGCTTACTTTATATCTACGATGAGGATGAGCTGAGCCCAATTGCTGGCTGGAAAGTGCTACAGTGCTCACTGAGTGCAAATCTCTCTTACAGCAACTGAGGTTGCAAAAGCAGTCAAGGAGATTTAAACCCTCATTTTCTTTCAGGGTTTCACCATTGGCTTTGAGTAAACAGTTGCTGGAGTCAAGTTAGACTGTGGGCTGATGGCACAGCAGAGCTACCCCTAGGACTCCTAAAAAACACCATTGAATTGTTTTAGCATCATCTCACCATGACAGTTCAAATCTGATGAATGAACGCTGAAAAGTTAATTTTATATTGTCAAGCTTTAGGTTGCTTCAGGTTTTACCTGTCTGCATCATTCCAATCACTTTCATGGATTAGGTAACATCTGTCTCCCAGCATCGGGCACGGAGCCAGCACGGATTTCACAATGCACTGCCTGGCTAATTTGGCAGCTCTGCTCCACATCATACTTGGGCTGCTGGATGACTAAGTGGTGCCTGGTCTGGGATTAATGATCATGCAGCCGGACTCTCATTTCTAATTCACACCAACCTGGGAGAAGCAACAGGCTTCTGAGAGGACAAAGCGGCAGTATGCTGGCCAAAACGCTCCTTTCCCGTGGGAAAAGCCCCACGGATGAAGGTGCCATGCCCAGAGCCCACAGAAAAGCCATTCCTCAGGACTGTGGTGGGAGGAGACCCCATCCACAAGCATCCAAAGGCAGTCAGAGGTCACTTCACCACTCTTCAGCTCCAGCAGTCAAATTTCTCTCACCCAGCACAGGCGCAGCCTCCCAGCAATAATCCACTAGTGCTGCGGAGCCAGAAATGTGAGCAAATTTGCTCTCCAGTCAATCTCAATTCAGAAGAGTCATAGAGATGTAGTTTGAGCAGACCACAGCCTGGATCATGTGGTGTCACAAAATCCAGCCAAGTACTGAAGATTATTTATTATCCAGGTTATTTGCCATTTGGTGGAAAGAGTCGAGGTACACTGTCAATCTGAGACCCCATTACTGGACACAATTTAATGGTGTTATAAGCTGACAGCAAAGATCCCTGGCATTTAAATTTCCTTCTTTCTGAAAACCTCCAAAGACAGAAATGGCAACACTCCATGAGTCGATAACAAACTTTTGTGAACCATGAGTACGTGTAACAGGACAGAACGTAACCTTGATAAGGGATATAGGAAGCATGATAAGGGATGTAGGAAGCAATGGTCTCTGTTTCCTGCTGCCTTAACAGTTTGATAGCCAGAAGAGTTTTGCTTATGGTGAATTTGGCCTAATAACAACATAAAACTAGGGCAGAACACATCAGCACAAACACATTTGGTGCAATGATGTTTGTTGTAACTTTTGTTTTCCTCAAGAACAACTTCCATTGCAAAATTTATTTTCCCTAAACCTCATGGCTAAGGTGACTGAGCGTGACTTGTCCTCCAAAAACAGAAGTTTCTGTACCCAGCTGGTTTTCATGGTACAGCAAGAATGAAGGTGACTGAGTCACATCAGTCATGCTGGTGAATGGCTAATTGGCATATTAATATAATCTTACTCCTACTATGGAATTTTTAATATTAGCATCATGTAATTTTTTGCTATTAAGTAAATAAATTTCACCAAAACCTTCCCCAGTAACTTTAAATGAAATATATGCATCATCATTAGAAAAAAAAAACTGAAATTCTCCCTTAAGCAGCAACTTGCAGACTCAAACTCCCTGTTTCAAAGTCATACGTGAACTAAATAAGCATTTCCATTTTTCATACGATACAAAAACAGTGCTGTGGGCTATACACTATTACAGAGTCCGGCAACACACACACTGTCTAATGTTTACTTTTTTAATTCTTGCAAAGAGGTCAGAGAAAAGAATTTTTTAACAATTTTTTTTTAAATTACCAACACATTTGTTTTTCTGACAAACACGAAACATATGTAAATTCTAATGGTGATTACATAGATGAGATACTAAAATTAAAATGTAATAGAGAAACTGTAAATATCAAGAGTTCCAAAGTGATGCACAAAACATGTATAAAACAGAAATAAAAACAATAAGATCTAGAATCATTCAGACACAGCCTAGAAAATAAACTATTAGGAAAAGTTGATTTTTTTTTTTTTTAAGATGCACATATCAGAAATCTTTATACTACTGTTAGATATAAAAGAGATGCTCACATATCCACTGTCAGAGCATTACTCAACTTGCTGCAAAACAAGCAAATTGAGATATTACTTGCTGCATTTTCCTTCATGTACCACTAATGAATCACAGTGCTTTTAAAGCAACATAAAATTAGGAACAGATGCATTAAGTGTCCACGGATGTTTATACCAGGTAGCGTAGGCGACTTGACATTAAAGCATGTGACAGCACCATAACTGAGTCTCCATCTTAGCAGCACGCTCTCTAAAAACAGCCTTCCACTGCCCCTCTGTTTTAAAAGCTAAGCAAAGGAAAAGAATTCCCCTCCTGAAGTACCATGGTTCATTGAAAAATACCATCACGAAACTACACAAACGTCCAGGTTTTAGTTTAGTGTGGTCCTTGAGAAACGCAACTCTTCACTTGGCACCCAGCACAACGAGGGCCTTAGACAGACACTATGACTTGAGACACTGAGCGAGAGAAAACTGTAAGCTCAAGAGCCATTGTAGAGAGGTCAGCACAATTCAGAAGGACACTAGCCACTGCAAGGCAGGGAGAACGTGACAGTGGACAAAAATGCTGGCAATGCTGTCATTTATGCCCAGATGTAGCCCAATTATTCAAGTTGCCAATTAATTGTACAGGGCTATGGATCTAGCTCTGTGCAGAGCACGCTGTTTATTAGTTCAGGTTGCAG
Organism: Chauna torquata; assembly: GCA_013399475.1. Lineage (NCBI taxonomy): Eukaryota > Metazoa > Chordata > Aves > Anseriformes > Anhimidae > Chauna > Chauna torquata. The sequence goes on from VXAL01012533.1 coordinate 132,831, forward strand.
CAACAACTCATTTTTGCTGCTTCTTGCCCAGGTTTAGTCTAGAAGCAGAGCAGAGGTATTTTATGTTCACGACCTGAGCTAATTAGCCTTTACAGAAACCTGGGGAGCTCAGTGCAATGATTTGAGGGTCTTTAAATTGCACTCTAAGCATATCACATATTAGGTACATTATAAAAAGGCTATGCCAACCTCCCAATACCCTGGACAATGGACAAATGACTACAACCATGATCTCTTAACTTACAATGCAAGGGTCTAATCACTATACCAAAAGAAGAGAAAGGCTACCTAAGGCCTTATTGTGGTCTTTGTAGTGCTACAGGTCCTTAGAAGAGTAAATTAAATCAAATACAAGCAGAAATACAATGTTTGCAGCAATCCTGAGCTTTGCATGACAAATTCATTTACACTGTCCATTTAAGCACGGGTGAAAATACTGACCAGACATACATTAAAATAGTCCAAAAGAAAACAAATGTGTGCCTTCCCAACATCAAGGCTTTGCTTCCATTTCCAATGCACTTCATGCAGATACAATCAGTATTTACCCCCTTGTCATCTGTTTTATGCTGGTTTTAATTAATATCATCTGAGGGTGTCACCCAAGCTTGTTAAATTATCTGCTGGCTGCTTAAGTATATTTTACGCCTATTCTTTTTATTCAACACAGGCTTCTTATACCACATTCCTGAAGACAATATCTGAGCACATTGCAAAAGTATATTAAACTCTGATTGAAGCCTGCTATGTGTGAGCCTTCCTAGAGCTTCCTCGGGCCAGAATTTTGCATACCACAAAGAATTTTAATTTAGAGTTTTAAAAGATAGTACCCGTATAAGCTGCTGTGTGTTTGTTTTTTTTTTAAAAAAGGGCAAGAAAAAAAGTTTACCTTGCACAGGGAAAAGAAGTTGAGGAGCTTTGTGATGGTCCAGCATTATACAGAAATGTATGTCCTTCCACAGCCTATGTGTGTTACCCCTTACTAGTCAGTAGGAGCAGCCATCATACACTGCCCTCCAAAGTCCAACCAACTCCTTTAGCCAAAGAATTTCCCCAATCTCATGATTGAGCATGCTTCTGTGTTGACCCTCCATGGTCTAACCGCTCTGGGGGGTTGCCTTTATCTGAAATCTAAAGTAATGAACGTTAATGTTCCTTAGTGCTGAGACCTGTGACTGCATCACATTCTCTACAATGAATTTGTTTGTGTTCTTGCACCTGGGATATGTCACCTAACCCACAGAAACCCATCTGTCTGGCATATAAATAAAATTTACTGTTACCTTTCCTTGTTATAACTGTTTTTCTTGGAAGCATGGTTACCCTAGCAATGAAAGCCATCATACCAATGAAGTAGAAAGAAAAAAAAAAAAAAAAACCTAAGTAGTTTTTATGTATGATTCATCAATATAGAATCCAATTTGGGTCACAAAAAAAATTTTTTTGTGCTTTTTGTTTTGTTTTGTTTTTTGTTTTTAAATGAAACAAAGTCCCTGGCCTCAGGATTTTTTTCTGGGGTACATATCCTTTAAGGCATTTCAGAATACAGTTGTGTCTCAGCTAGGAAACAGTTTCACTTATCTATGACAACATGACAGCTCAGGATGTTTCCATCAAGTTGACAAAGATGCATAACTTAAATAAAAATTCATGTTCAAATTATCAACAAATGAAAGTTAATGATGGATCAAATTTGGCAGAACTATTCTAACATGTAACACAATTTGGTCCTCAGCTATAAGATGTGAAATTTAAGTGATAAATGGTTGCTGGAGACCTTTTCAAGATAATTGACATGCTACGGTGCATTAATATTTCTTTCATTAGTATCAATCTGGAGCTCTCATCTGTTGGCAGAAGGCCAAGTGCATTGTGTAAAAAATACCCCTACCAAAAGAGTCTTCTACTTGGAAAAAAAATGACTCAGGAAACCAAATATTTTTACTGTTAGTCAGATAGTATTAAGAATCTGATTTTTGACCTTGGTTCTTCATTGTCATCTCCTTTTCCTGGTATTGTCATTTCCTTAAAAGACACACATACAATCAGTTCTAATTTTAAGTACTTGATCTGTGACAGAAATTGGGTGTTTTGACATAAATATGAACTGAACATCACCTGCAGTTACACTCACAGATCAAAGACACAAAGTAAAGGACCAGATTTTGGAATGCCAGGCTTTTCTAGCAAGTGTGATGCAAGTCTATTGATTATTTTCAGGGTAATTCAGTTACAATTATCATGGGCTTTTTAACTGTTCTAAGAAACATTCTTGTCTCCTTCCCCTACCAGGCTCCTCTAGTGTACGAGGAGTCTTGCTAAGAGAGGGTATGAATTTGAATCATAGGTCATTACCCATTTCTTCATCCAGCCCACTGTTGCAATGATATCATCTCCTCACCATTTTTCCTCATAATTGCTCAATCTGAATGCCAGCATTCACTCATCCTAAGTTCCTCATGCTCATTCTCAACACAGCATCACTCACCCTTTACCTCTGCTGGGCACTTCTAACTTGTCATTGTCACTTCGGCCATAAGATTTTTCCAGTAAAAACTTTTAGAAAGTGAAATTTGTCAGAGTTCGGAGAGCACCAGTAGGCCTTACCTGCCCTGGGCAGCCTCACCTTGGACCCAGCCCACGCACCCTCTGTCCACAGCCCCAGGGCCTCAATTTCAGCTCAGACACAGGGTCCTGGCCTGAGTCACAGGTCTGCTTGTTCCCATTCCTCTTCCCTGATGTTCCTGAATTGTTGCTCCGATCTCCTGAGCTGACCTTGGACCTGAGTTATATATGCCTGCAACTAGGAAAATACTCATTTTGCATTATTTTTGATCTAGGTTTGCTATTCCCAAATGAAAGTTAAAAGCAAGAAAAATACAAAGTTTAAAAACATTCAGACACTGGTTGACCAGTTCTTCCTAGCTTACTCCACAAACTCTTTGGGGTTCTGAGACATGGTTATGGTATTTACTGGCAGCTGAGGTGGAGACAAAGCACCGCAATTCAACAAATGTTAAAAAGCTAAAAAAAAACCAACTTCTAAACCAATCATTGCTATGAAGTCAAGTACAAAAGAGAAAGAAACAAGATAAATCCTGTGGATTCCCCTGAGCTAGACAAGCTTTAAATTCCCAGCATCAATAAAAGGAACAGAAAAAGAAGAAAATGCAGTTGTCCCTTGTGTCATCATATAGAAGTTAAAAAGCACAAGACCCTTTTCACCCTGCACAATCGCAGTTCACTTCTGCTTGAAAAGATCCAAAGAATCAAGTGAGAGATGAAAATACATCTATTTTCTGCTATTACAACCACAGTAGAGCAATCCTCGCATGGGTTTCTTGCCCACACACAGGCAGCTAAAAACAGATAGTGAAAAAGCATACCACTGTTACCAGGTAGCGGATAAATAAAAAAGACTACACCATAGGGTAAGATTCTGGCCGCCAAAGCACATAGCTGCTAATGGTGTGCTGCAGGTACTGCTATGGGACCTAATTGCTGCCAACCAGTTCAGCCCTAGAAACTTTCATTTTTGGGAAAACGAGGATAAAAAGGCATTTTTTTTCTATCACCAATCCATGACATTACATAGGGATTTCAAGATGCTAGAGCAAATCCAGAGTATCCTGAAGAATATGATTTTAGCATAGGAGACTTAATTACTTGTATCACAGAAAGAATTTTTTTCCCACAAGAAAATACAACTGAACTAATGGCCTGGGAGAAAAAGCTAAACAAGCAGCCAGCAAGTGAAAGTGGAAATGAAAATTATGCTAAACACATGTGGGACAGAATTCAGAAAAGCAAGAATGTTACTGAACAAACAGCATAAAATCCACCACATTAGACAGCCACTCAAGGGGAAAAAAAAAAAAAGAGAAAAGAAAGAAATAGAAATAGAAATCAAAAGGGAGCCTAAATTAGAAAGAAAACAGGGTAGGCTATCATATAGATGAGAAAGACATTAATGAAGAAGAACATATTGCATGTTCCTTCTCAGTTATACAAACACTACTGCCACTTCACTTAATTCTGGTATAATTCCATGGGATATGAATTTATCTCAGGATCCACACAAATCTGTCTTCGTCAGTTCCCATTTCTCCTTCAGTTTTAGCATGCGTCGCATGCTAAAGTACACATATGTTGCTTGTTTCTAACCACACAGATACCTTCCTTTTCCTGACTTCCCTGAATGTTTTCTATATGCACCTTCCCCTATGCGGTTTTTGCCCATTTGGAAATTCAGTAATCCCACTTGCAATCATTTTCTTTTTACCTTATTCAGTTTTGTTTTGTTTTACTGCTTAGAAACTCCAATAGTCTATCTAAATCCACACAGTTTTCAGGATGTGATCTGTACCAGAAACAGTATCATTTATCTGTATGAATCATTCCTGAACAGAAAAGCATTTAGCTATATGGATCTTTGAACTCACGCTGGTTCATCTTAGGGCTATACATGTCACAAAACATATACCAAATTCCATATATTCTGATGATCAAGGTTATAGTGCCAATGCCGTATAGTGCCAATGGGAACGAGAACGAAATAAAGAGTGAATTAGAAGACATAAATCTACTCTAGGATTCCTTCAAAAGACTAAGGCCAAATGCACTCACATCTCTGATCAGAGCAGCCCTCAAAGACAGAATGAATCATAGAATGGTTTGGGTTTGAAGGGACCTTAAGGATCATCTAGTTCCAACCTTCCTGCTGGGCAGGGATGCCACCCACTAGATCCGGTTGTTCAGGGCCCCAACCAACCTGGCCTTGAACACTTCCAGGGATGGGGCATCCACAGCTTCTCTGGGCAGCCTGTTCCAATGCCTCATCACCCTCACAGTGAAGAATTTCTTCCTAATATTTAATCTAATCTAAACTTACCCTCTTAGATTAAAACCATTATCCCTTGTCCTATCACCACAGGCCCTTGTAAAAAGTCTCTCTACATCTTTCTTATAAGCACCATGAAGCAGCATAGAAGCCCAGCACAGTGACAACCCCACAGGAAGAGCTTGATATATACAGCAAATTCAAATACCACATGAACTTTGTCATGCACAGAGAAACAACAGGAATATTGATCAGCTAATACTGTGATACAGTTTCTTTCTATTACATATATCACAGAAACAGCAAACTGTCTGTCTGGGCTAATTCCCCATTAAGTTGCATTATGAAGGCTTGGCCCAACTGGACTTCTAGTACTGGATTTTAATAGCATCTCACCCAACCTCACATCTATCATGACTGACAAGCTGCTTTTCATATGTATGTAAATACCACTTGGTTGGGTGCAGCTGCTCTTATCTGGCCGAGGTGAACAGGCTGTGCTTCCCTAGCTAAGTGACACATAACAAAACCAAACATAAGTTTTGTAAGGCTTTGATAAGGAGTAATTTTCAGTGAGGGTAACAATAAAACAGCAGGAATCTTCATTAGTCCTATGGGGGAAAGGTATATATTCATTCTGTTTTCCATCAGATAATGGAAAAAATAGACCAATAATATAGGAATTCCAGTCCTTGAGTAAGAGCATCTGTAAAATCAAAGACTGAATTGGGAAAAAAAAGGAAAGATTAAAAGGCCTCATGTACCTCTGAAGTACAATAATTTGAGACAGGAAATTGATATCACTATAGCAACCAAAGTAGTGTCATGAATGACTGAAAAGAAATTTTTTTTAACCTACAGGAGTAGGAAACCATGGATGCTCAGGACATGAGAGGAACATTTTATTTGCAGTTAAGCACTAAAAAATAATCAGCCATATATTACATCATATTTTCAATAAATTTTCCTCAAACTGTTGGCATTACTCTGATTTATTATATCAAATTAGTGAGAAGTCTAATTACAGATCCCAGATGGTGAATTCTTCAACTGGAATACAAAAAAGACTACTTTAATCAGTCAGCATCTTACTTCGGTAACTCCGCAGGCACAATACCCAGATGTAAATAAAATTTAAGGTACCAAAACATCTTATGTGAAGGAGAAACTTGCAGGAGCTATCAGGAAATGAAAGCCTGCAGTAATAAGACTAAATTTATATGGAACCACAGTATGAGGTTCCTGCAGGTATCAGCCTTGCGCAATGGGTTGGAAATTTCTCTTCCAAACCACTGGCAAGAGAAGCAAGAAAATTATTACAATTTCTCCTGTCAATCAAATACCCTGTTAATGATGAAAGTCCAATCGAGGGTAAAGAAAATTGTTCTAAACCCAAGAAAACGATGATGGGCCTATAACAATGTGTTGGAAGTTCAGAAGTGTTCTGGAGGGGAAAAAAAAAAAAAAAAAAGGAAATAACTGATTTTCAAAGAAATTGATGGGGAAAGATGGAAGTAATGTGAAAGCATGTGAAAATAAATAGGAATTGCAGGGAGGACAGTCAAGATGGTTAGTCTGGTGAGTAGCATGGAGCCATGTCTCCCCACTGTAATTGCTCTTTTGATTTATCCTGAGCTATTTAAATGCAAAGACTTTATAAGAAGACAGTGAACCTTCTAAAGTTAGGTACAAGATGGGTAAAGATCTATTTTTTTTTTTCCAAGTTGTCCCTGAATTTTGATAAACCATTAGTTTTCATAATTTTATTCCCCTTTTGGTCTCCAATTAAAGGGTGTGATTCGCTGTGCTAGACAGTGCACATACACAGACCCAGCAAAAGTTCCAGGCCCCAAAGAACTTACAAGTCCAGATAATCCTATACATAGCGTGTACACAGCTCATCTCACAATACTACAGGGCCATAAATCCATTGTGCCCAACCAATGAACTGAGGAGACATGGAGACAAAGGAAGAGGAAATTCATTTCACATGGATGGAAATAATATTGAATCGCTCAGTCATTGCTTAGTCAAAAATGTTCTTCCAGACACAGCTGAAAAGCCAAGCCAACTTTTCCACAAAGACCATGAAATAGGTACCCATGGAAAAGCAGCTCTTGTCAATGGTCTTCTTGGGCCCAGAGAAGCAAGTGAATCTGTAAATCCATGTGGAGGATGAAGGACATCATTCATGTCCTCAGAGGAAAATGCCTCTACCTGTATAGATCTGACTGGAAAAAATAAGTTGGAAAATGCATATTCTTTACTAACACGTTTCCTTCCCATTCCATAACCTTAGTTCAGCACGGAAAAAAATGAAGCACACCTCTAAATGAGAATCTTCTAAAACTGAGCACAGTAAACACCAAAATAGGGAACTGAAAGGGAAAATTCTCCAAAACTAAGTGGTAACGGAGATTCCTTACAGCAAAGAACCAATGGCAAAAACCACAGTTTGCCTAGAATTTTGCAGTTGTACTTCTCCACACTTACCAAATGCACACAGTTTACAGAATAAGGCAACTGCAGCATTCTCAGCTACAAAAACACGGCTTTATTTTTTTGAAAAGACAGATTTACAACTAACAGACAGAAGCTGTTTTTCTTTGTATTTAAGTCCAACAAACAGTGGAGAGCCCTTAATTACTGCAGCAGGGCTTTAAAACAAACACAAAAAAAAAACCGGGGAGGGGAACAGGGCAGACATTTCTGCTACAGCCATGGAAGATTCTGCGTGATGCATTCAGAGGAAACTTTTGTGCTAGGTCTTGTAGCAATTAAGGAATTCTAAAATGGAGAGAAAAAAGAATAGACGGAAAGACTCTCCTAAGATGAAAAGCTGGGAAAGAATCTTTGAGAAAAAGTGTTTTTGCAAATATTTCAGTCATGAGACAGGTCACATTGTTAGGCTTGCAAAGCCCAAGACAGCACTGAAACTGTTTTCTGCTCTCTTGCTTATAATATTTTCCTAGAGTACCAAATATCTTTCATTATCATTATGGCTTACATGATTGCAACTTGAAAATAATCAGGAGCAGAACAGAGAATTTCTGGCAGGAGAATACAGAATGCCATAGAAACTACTCAGAACCCATTTTTAAATGTGTGTTTCTTGGCTAAGATGTTGCAAGAAGTATTTGTACTCTTTTACTGTTAGAGTTAGCAGAAAGATCATATCAGCAATAGGAAATTAAGTGCTCCCATTTTACAGTGCTGTTTTGATTAGAAAAGTAGGGGAAGTACCTGAAAACTCAGTATTTTGATCACTATATATTTACTACACCTGATGCTATGAATACTACATCTGATAGTATCATCACACATTTTATGGTTACTATAAATATTCTTAATCCCTAATGATTTCAGTTTACGCAACATGGTATTTAAATTGCAAGATACATAACCCCAGCGAAAAATGATAACCAAACCTGCTCCAGCAGGAGTCTGCTACAAGACTAAATTTCTCAGCTCTGCATTCCTCTGATCTCCATTTATTTTAGTTGAATTCTGCATTTCCACTATAAGTAACTGTAAACCTTAGTCAGAAATCAAGCTATAAGGAGGTTTTCAAAAAAAAAAAAAAAAAAAAGGCTCCTAAAAGTTATTTCTCGTATTTAAGGAATTAAGAAATTTGCATCCAATTTCACTTCAAATGTCTGAGTCAGATTACATTACTGAAATAAGAATTTTAATAAGGTTACTATTTTGCTTCTGATTAGTGTTATTACTAATTGCAATGATTAGTATCAATTGTAAATATTAATATAAGACATTTAATTCAGGGTTACATTCAGGCCAAACCGTGATTCAAATCTACACTTTATTACATTTAACTGTGTTTCTCTGATACATGGTTCAGCTATCAGATCTACATGGGATGACTGATGGCTCAGATTACTAGGAGCTGCTACGGACTATGAGTAAATTTGGGATTCTCCTCCTCTCTCAAACACAGATATTTCCTGTTAATGTAAAATCAGTCCTGAATGCTCAGTCTGTATTGTGGGGTGCAGAGGGGAATGTAGAATCCAAACAACTGCCAGTAGAGTTGCTGAAAGAAAATCCTTTCATGCTTTTTTTCAGGAGGATGAGAAAAATGAGGGGAAATTAGCTCAGATTTGTGTCCTTGCAACACCCTTCATTCAGAATTTCACAGCTGAAAGTTCACCACCCATGCAACAAGTCTGCCAGAAACACTGCAAGCTCCAAACCTAAGAATTCACTGTGAATGAATTTAAATGGAGAATTAGGGGGAAAAAAGCAAGCCTTGGCAGGATACTTATTCACAACAGGGGCTCTGAAAAGTTCAAGTCAACCTTCCAACCCACAGATCCAGACTAACCAAAACCACAGTATAGTACTTCCCTCTGCAAATAAAAAGCTCCGCACTGCAGGATAACAAAACTACTTGGGTTTGTTCTCAGCATGACTATCCTGCATTTTCCAGCAGCTGAACTTCTACGCCCACAAAAATCCTCAAGAGGCATGTGTCTTCTACATAAAAATATATCAGAGCATGTCTGGTCGCAGTGCAGCCTGCCTAAATCCAGCTCACCCAAGCCATGCAGATCTCCAGCGTGTCACATCTCCAGGGCTATAAAGCATAAATTGCAGGAGTGGGATTGAGGGATAAGGGAAAAACAGACATGATTTGAGACAACTTAGTACCACAAGAGAACTGTGGATATCGGTTTGTTTATAGCATCACACACGGACGTTAAGTTCAATAGAAACAGTGATGTTTCTGACATTTCTTTACCCATGAAACATATTAACATTGTTTGTCAAAAAATATGCTGGAGTAGAGAGTGAATTTAAACTCCAAGCATCCTGAAATTACTCTGAACTGCATGGCAATTTCCCCAGATACACTCAGAATATGAAAGCTCTATGGCTTTAAATAAAAATTGGAAGAAACCAGCAACAGGTAGTAGCCCTCATAGTGATCTATCTAGTAGATTTTTTTTTTTAAATATAGCCTATTCTTTCTTTAGACAGACGCGTACATTAAGACAAAAAAAAAAAAAAACACATCAGAGCATGTTAGCAACATTTTCCTAAAAGATGTTTAATGCACTCCAAATGCATCTCTACTCAACCTTTAAGCCCATTTCAAGCATTTCTTTCAATACTACCAGAATACAGTACTGCTGCTATGCAAATTCCTCTTTTACTGCATGGGACATGAGGCCTAATAAAATCCATTTTCAGGCTTTGTCTCCCAATTGAAAATAGAAATTAGTGCTCTCTAGGGAATTTCAAGGAATATTTTCTTTGAGTTCTAGATCATGAGATCTGTTTTCCATCTCAAAGGCAATGGATAGCAACAACCTTGACTCCAGTCAATGAGGACTAGAGAGGAACTTGTGTTAAAGACTTCCCATCAGAGCCTCTTCCTTCACAGCTTACATGGGAGGCCCTGGAGCACTATAGGAAATGCTGTCCCTCTTAGGGAAAAGGGTTTGATCACGGCCACCTGGGATGAGATGAGTGATCAATGTGCACTGCCTGTTTTGTATGGTGATGATTTCAAGCACTTTTCATTCAAAAGGTTAGAGATTTTCATCCTCTGTGTAGACACTGAGTACACTCAGTGCCTACAATAAAATGAAACAGTAGGAGGAGGTCTCATTGCATCTGCAGGAAACACTGTTCAGCCAAACAGCAAGACAGAGTGGTGAGTTCTCTTTAGACTTCCAAAAAGAGAAAAAAAAAAAAAAAAAACCAAGCAAGTTTTCTCTGTCTCCCATTTCACCTAAGATCTTGTAAATATTACAGGTCCACATCAATAAAGTGCACATCAGAAAGAAGTTTTAAATGACCTTCCCAAATCAAAAGGAATTCAGCATCAATAATTTTTAACTAGTATTTTTAACTTTCCAAATTTTATTGCAATAAACTGTTAGTACAGAAAATGGCTTATATTTTCTTGATTATTTTTGAATTCTAACTGGTCATGTCATAGCAATTACATTGAAAGAAAAGTTCAAAAGAATGTAGCAAGCAAACTCTAGCTGTTCAAAGGCCAGAAGGTAAATACTGATAGAAATATCATATACATTTATATGTTTATAACTACACTGACTATATACTATACTGATCATATATCAAAAGAATATACATGCATATATATATATTAAGCACTCAGTAAGATGCTTACTGATTTCTAAATGAGTTTAATCTTCTAATTTTTGATCACCTGCAGTTTGCAGAATACTTCAACCTTTCTGCTTTCACACCGCTTCTCTACCAACAGGCAGATCCTGTTGTACTCCACGTGAACATTTTCTCCATTTTAGCATGCCAGGCTGGAGATGATGTTACTTGCAAGAATAACTTAAAGACCTTCTCCATTCTATAGAAATACAATACATTATTAAAAGAAAAGCTAATTTACAAGAACCTGAATTTATTCTTCAACAATACAATGTCTGAATTAGAATCAGATTCTGAACTAAAGCGAAAATCCAGGCTGAAACTCCATTCAGCCTCCATTCTCATTACTATCTAAATAAATAAATAACAGGGCAGACTGTCAATATGGCTTTTCAGCCTTAACTCTGATTTTTTTTTAGCTTAAGCCAGACTCTTCACTATTTCTTAAATGTTGGTTTATGCTCCTTAGTGGAATTTCCTTGTTTGTTGTGTTTTTTTTTTTTTTTTTCCAGTGGTATATAAAAAACAAAACCTAAAGTAAAAAGAAAAAAAACTCCTTTCAATTCCTACATATGCTTTAACAGTGGCTTAACTATCGAATTATTCTATAATAGTATCTAACAGCTCCAGGCAATACAATATTAAGAATTGTGTTTGTGTGCTTAAATGAATAATAATTAGGACTTATAGTTTGTAACAAGGAAAAAAACAAAAACACACTGAACAGCTCCTTCAGGTCTGTAAGCAAGCAGGCTCTTCAGAGCACAGTCCTGTGGCTCCCATACCGCATGACAGACTCAAGTCACCAGCTTCTGCATGCACTAAAATCCACAAAAAATGCACTTAAAAATTAGCTCCATCAAAGAGAGAACTCTCATATCTAAGTCGGAAGAGTTTGGCTTGTGTGACAGCTATCGAATTTGACCTCTTCCAACTCCTGCTGTCCATCCTTCACCCAGTACAAACCCTCTACAAGGGAGCTAACTTCTAAAGCTTAGAAGATGAATGTCACTGAGATGTGCAGTGGTGAAAGTATGCTCCCATTTGTGTTGTTGGGTTTTTTCTCTGTATATTATGAGCCATACACAGCATCTCTCTCACCAACAGGAAAACTAAGCTAAGTCCAAGGCCACATGTTCTAGCAACACATCCTGAACCAACAAGACTTTCTGCTCTCTGAAGCTCAACGATGGGGAACAGGACATGCAGCCTTTCAAAGCTAAGTTCTTTCAGAAGAGCTGGGCTACATTTCAGCTTCTCAGAGGCATAGGCTGAACTGAGCTTTGCCATGCTGCCAGAGGAACTCCCCAGCCTTTCTGATTGTCAGTGCATGCCTTTACTCACAGCCTCCACCAGCTCCCCCACTGCCTTGCCAGCCTGGAACATGCTACTTGCCAAGGCGACAGCAACGAAGAGGCTGGCTCCAGCCCCATATTCCTCTCTAGCATGGTGGGAAGCCTCTGCCTGCTGTGGCAGAGAGGAGATGCTGGCAGGCTCCACATGCAAGCTGGGTCCTTAAGCAGCAGGGGCCACAGTTATGTGCAGCAATACGGGGCCAGGAGCTCACTCAGGCTTGGCCCCCAGCCGTGTTAGGATGGTGCCTGGCAGAACATTGCAGTGATGTTACCTCCAAACACCTACTCTGCCCTTGCCGAGGTGTAGAAACCCAGCTGGCTTTCAGGTTTTCCACAAAGGAGTTCAATGCAACCCACAAGCATATGGTGCAATTTTCCCAGACTACGCTACAACCTTGGCTAGCTCATTTTTAGGAGTGCAAAAGGTGCTCTCTGTCATTATAAAACTGCTTTATGCATCAAAACTGCCTGCCACAAGAACTCTTTCCTAATGCCTGGGCAATTGCGATTACTGCTAATGATGCAATTACCACCAAAACCCTGATTTGGCCTCGCCTTTCCTGGCTTGTTATTTCACTCATCTGCTAAATCTGGTTTTCTAAAGTGCAAGTTTTCCAAGGCTGTACAGTTATACATGTCTAATATAATAAGGATGCAACTTGCTTGAGATTACCTCATTTAAGGGATAAATACTGATATTCTTCCACGGAGTTATACTAATAGGAGCCCCAAGCTGATTTGGTCCTTCGCCTTTTGACTTTTGCAATACAAAGCACAGACAAACCACATGTTTGAGTAAACAGTGTTTTTCCTGTAGAAATCATTCTTCTTCCTTCTTAGTCATTTCACAATCTGAAATTCTTCTCTTTTTCCATATTATATTGGCTATGTTTGTCAGTACAATCTGCTGTGTCACTTCTGGGTAAACCAGAACAGCAAGCTGGCTGCATTTGCCAAGAAAAAACATACCTAACCATAGAAAAAAAAAANTATCTTAGCATTAAAGCTGAATAACAAGAAGAGCAAAACGTAGTTGCATTCTACCTATGTCTGTTGAAACGAGAGAGAGAGAAAGTTCAAAGATTCTGATCTTTCAAACTAGTAACTACAAGTGCTGGTAGCAGATTCAGATGATAAAAAGCATTTCCACTTGAGATTAAATTTACCAATCATTCTGATCAAACCAAGCATCTTTGTATTTGAATTTTGGAGTTATTATTTTCTGTATATGAAAGAAAGAGCTGCATTGTATCTATCAGGATGTTCAGTAGGGATATCAGTACTGCTTGCTAGCAGTTTCTCAGTGAGGGTCTTTGAGATAGCGATGCAAACTTACAGCACTTCCGAGTAGGGGAGGATTCAGGCAAGACCAGCTTTCTGAAACACCAAAAGGCACAGCAAGCCAGAAGGTAGACAGGAGGAGCAATTCTAGATGTCTATTTATATGCACTGCAACTACTTCCATGCAGTTTTCCTCGTGCCAGTTGTCTTAAGAGAGAGCTCAAGTGAAGTGAAGCCAGCTGCACCAGCTCTAGCAAAGGCAGCCCAGACAGAGCTCTGTGCCCAAATACAAGACATAAGAGATCATCTGTGAAAAGTCAGTTTGCAAACAATTAGCAAGGCAGCCCGCACAAAGCTGCAGACCAAGCTGTATGCAGAGTTATAAAGCAGAAGCAGAAACTGGGCTTTTCTTAAAGAGACCAGCTCTAATTCTCAGTCTCAGGGCAATCACTTCACACCAGATGCAACAAGTTAAGGAATAACTGCTAGGGACGTGGACAAAAATTGGAAGAGGTCCATGTGCAAGCTATTCACTGGTATCCTGAGGACCAGATGAGAAAGATCACTTACTAGGCAAGTCCCCAGCTAGCTGACATTTAGAGATAATGTGAAGTCAGAACACTGGAGACTGAACTGCAGCATTGAGGCATGCCAGGGAACAGTGAAGTGGCTAGTGCAGAGAGTAACCAGCTGCAATTAATAGAGCAGCATATATCAAGAGTTGCCCAAATAACTGTTGCTAGACACAGGGTACACTTGATAAGGGCTGGGGGAAAAAAAAAAAAAAAAAAGTGTGATCAAACAAAAGGCCTTGAAGCAAGTCTGAAGTATACATACCTAAAATCTCCTCAACTGGTAATGAATGAAGATTTTTTTTTTCCCTTTACTTTTCTAAGAGTTAAGAATTATTGACAACTCATCACCAGCCTCTGCAACAGAGAGAAGAAACTTGGTTTCAGTGGAATAAGAAGTCTCTGCTCACTGTATAATGATTTTTAAAAATCAATATTTCTAATGCTGCTGTACCAAAAAAAGTTCACCCATTGATGAGAGCATCATAACAATTCCTAGACTATTAATAGAACAAACTTACTTCTGGAAAATTTTTAAGGTAGTCTCACCAGATCTGAATGTAAAGAAACTCCCACCAAAGCAGTCCTCTTTCATCCTCATTTTTAGCATGCTTACCAACTGATCAATTGCTCTCTTTGGTGATTCAGATTATGCTACATAATAGTAGATTACACTACTATTACATAGTGTAATCAAGTCATGTCCCGAGCGATATTACTGCAACAAAGCTGGAAGAGAGTTTTTCAGCGAAAAATCTCCAGCTGAGAGTGCTGTTTCTACCAATTCTTGATGCCAGGTGGACAAAGATAAAGGCTGGGTAAGGGAAGATAGTGCAAGTCATCTGTAGGTACAGCTGGGGAGGTGGATCAAAACCCTAGAATAGTATCTGAAACTGTCTGAATACGTGTTTTTCAGTGCACTACTAGCCTGGAAAGAGAAATGTAGCTTAGTATTCTCTCAGCCTTCTGAAAGGAGTGAAGAAGCATTAGATTGGTCTTCTGACAACATGAAGCATAAACAGCTTTAGAAATTAGTGTTGGCTCATCGATACATCTACCAGAGGAAACCAAGACTGCTGAGACTGGAGTAGTACAAAAGCAGTTCAATGTACTGATCTAGTTAACAATTTGCTTCTGTGTGCAGGCTTTTTGGACAGTGTTCTCAGTAAAGTCTCCTAAATCAGTACTCTGAAGTTTCCATACTATAGCAGAGTTTCTTTGTTGAGAGAAGTGACATACAGAAATTCAGTGTAGATCTCAGTATTCACAGCTATTTAGATATGACTACCAGTATTTCTTTAAGAAAAATACCTTTTCTGAGGTTGTATTAGTTCAGATGAGCTGTTTTGAAAGCCTGCCATCTTCTCCAAGTATGCAACTGAACAGCTGCAGAAGAATAAAGGGGTAAAAACGATTACAGATATGGCAATGAATCACGTAATACTTCACACTGGTTCACTAAGCTTCATAAAATAAATGTAGAGGAATTTGAACTAATTTAAGAGGTGTGCCTGTTCTTTTTCTGTATTCAGTGCTGGTGAGGCCTCACCTTGAATACTGCATATGGTACTGGGCTCCACAATATGGAAAAGATGTTAAGGTACTTGAAGGCATCCAGAAGAGGGCAACAAAGCTGGTAAAAGGGCTGGAAGGCATGTCCTATGAGGAGAGGGGGAGGACACTTGGGTTGTCTAGTCTGGAGAAAAGAAGGCCAAGAGGCAACCTCATTGCTCTCTACAACTTCCTGAGGACGGGAAATGGAGAGGGAGGTGCCAGTCTCTTCTCCCTGGGAACCAATGATAGAACACATGAGAACAGCACAAAGATGAGCCAGGGGAGGTTCAGACTGGACAGGAGGAAAAATTTCTTTACTGTGAGGGTGGTCAAACACTGGAACAGGCTTGCTACCCAGGTGGTTGATGTCCCATGCCTGTCAGTGTTCAAGAGGCATTTGGACAATTCCCTCAATAACATGCTTTAACTTTTGGTTAGCCCTGAAGTGGCCAGGCAGTTGGACTTGAACTTCGTAGGTCCCTTCCAGCTGAACTATTCTATTCTATTAAATAACCAGTGTCAGGACTAGAACTGCCCTCAGGACAAGTAGTTTGGGATAGGAGGCAATAAACCATTTATTCCAGGCATGGTTTTGAATAACACCAACAAGATGTGACCGTAGGGACTTTTGTCATCTCTTCCAGACACCAGCCAGTACATAACAATCTGCCCCTCTACCTCTGACTATTTTTGTCCTTTCTAAATATATGTTCCACTGTGATTAAACTATTTAGGCAACAAGGGTGGAAAAGCACCTTCCTGCTCACAGGTGAATAAAATAACAGTGCCTTGTGGCTGAGGGACAGCACTCCTGAACACGAAAAACTAGGGATATTAGGAAAATTTAAAAAAAAAAAAANATCTTTTTTTTTTCGTGGGGGGGGGTGGGTGGGCAGAGTGGGAATAAAGCTTTCACATAGTTATATCACTAGTTAGATTATTCTTAGTGATTAAAACATGGAGGTGTTCATACATCATAACTCTGGATTCTCTGAAAGAAAGAGGAAGATGAACCATTCCTCAGGGATGTAAGGAGGAAAACATGGCAACACCCCAGCATGCTTCAATACACAGCAGTGGGGTAATCAGTTCTGAAGAAGTGACAGAATAAACCCAGAGCCTCAACTCACTGAAGTCTTTAAAAAGCCTTTTTATTGCCTAACCATGGTCTCTTTGCTCTTTCTGATACTAGCAGATGGGTATATTCACTTCCTGCATATGTGAAAGACTGAAGTATTTGGATTCCTATGAGTGAAAAATAATAGAACTTCTAGTTTTGCTCTCAAATTTTTATTAAAATAGATATATGACCTGGTGAAAGCAGTCTCTACACCATTAGGTGGTGCTGCCCCTTTATCTTCAGGGTCTTTGATGCTATATTGTTATTGATGAGGATCGAGAATTTGAAGAATGTTAATTACTGCTGATACACAGCAGCAATTGCTACTTTGTGAATTCCAATAAGCTCTTTGATATCAACATGTGAATATTATAGAAAATATTTCCATTGAAATGACTAAAATGACTGGCAAAAGAGGTTTATATTACACTACCGAAATGGAAAGCATGTGGAGATCAGCAGGCAAGTATGATGAATAGCTTAACAGGAAGCTATCATAACTCTTGCCAACTCGGTCCCTTTTGATCTAGGTCGCTCCGGAAATGTAGAGGCACATCCTTACCTCCTGAGCACATAGGGGGAAACAGTGGAAATTCTTTGGGAGGGGACTGAGGAAGTCATCTGGCACACAGGGAAGTAGTTGCATCATGTCCGTTCAAAAGCAAATGGGTTTCTGGGGAACAGAACCATCAGCTTTCATTTTGCAACTGTTTCAACCACTACATCCACAACATCTGCATCTTTTGTCTTTCTTGTCAGCTCTATTAAGATATTTTTTCCACTTCAGCAATGTATCCACATTCTTACTGGTACTTGACTAGGGCCCATGTCTTTATGGCCTACCAACTGGAGAAACCTGGTGTGCCCTTCACTTGCCAGAAGAGAGGTTCTTCATCACTCCTCACCCCAGACCATTGCTGACCAATAGCTCAAAGTCTAGCTAAGCACAAGTTGCCCCCATGCAATAGAAAAAGAGGTCTCAATAAAGTATCCAATATGACATAAGAAATTGAAACCACCATCACCACTGCAGAAAGGGGAGGTGGGGACCACCCCTCTGGCTGCCTAATGCCTGCTGGCAAAGGCCACAGGCAAAGCACCACCATGAGGTTGAGGGTCTTCTGTGCCAACTTAGCAGCCTCCTGTTCTTCCAAATACAGTTGTACCACACACCCCTTAAGAATCCAGTACCCTTTTTCCTAAGCACTTACCTGCTTTCCTATCCAAAGTAGCCCAAATCCCCATTAATGTCTTCTTCCAATGGGAACCACTCAGATTCCACAAACATCCAGTTGTCAAATGTCTGTACAACCTGTATGATCTCAATTGTCACGAACAGCCTCACAAATCCGCTTTCAGTGCCACCCACCTCCTGGTGACTGTAAATACTTCATACACATCCAGCCTTCCCATTAGATGCCTCAGACAGCCACCTACTTGCAGCAGATGAGAGTCATGGGTCATATTTCTTGTATACTTTCATAGTATCTGATGCGTCCAGTCCCTCCCCTACATATATAACATTTTGAACAACTGCCTGATAAAAATCTGGATTTTTATTGTAAGTTCAATTTATAAATAGATTTTACTTCATAAACCCAGACAGAACAACTTGCATGGCATTTGATAGTAACTTTTTGGCTTTACCTAGCTAAGAAGTCGGTTCTTCTGTTTGTTTTTTGTTTTGGTTTTTGTTGTGTTTTTTACTGTGGGAGAAAGCCAGTGTGTGTTGAAGTGATGTTTTTGCAAGGAAATCTTAACAAGTATAGCATTACAGCTATTTATAAAATTAAATTCTAGTGTTGATAGTTTTTCTGCAAGCTCAATGTTTTCTATGATTAAGATTGCTATCCTGAAGTCAGAAGTTCTATACTAACAAAATCACAGATGCTAACCAAAGAATAGCACTAAAAAGTATTGATATTCAGCACTATTAGCTCAGATTAAGACAGCTAACATGGTTTCCCAAAGGTATACTGATTATCAGCAGTAGGAGGAAATACAAAGCAAGATGAATGTATGCATTTCCAGTTACAATAGCAGGAGTTCCCATTTCCAGCTGCACAAATACATGCCCACAGTAAAATTTGCTATATAAACCACCATGACCACTTGTGCTACTCTTGGCCATGCTTGTGCCAACAGAGCCTGTGGAGATTAATTTTCTGGAATTACAGTTATCATCACAATGAGTGTTTGCATCAGAAACTGAGGCTGTGTTTATGTCAGACTCACAAACTTCAATTTCTTTATTGGTCAGCAGGAAGGGGCACACTCTTCTCACTGAAATTTAGTGGAACTATTTAAGTTGGGGTCAAGGAGACTTATATGTGTTCAGAGTTTTTTTAGTTTGCTTGTTTGCTAGCTTTATTTATTGATTGTTTTACAACTGGATACAGGGGGGAGGAAACCCTTTCACCATTATTTGTCTGGTTTTGGTCAAGATACAAGTTTGCAGCTGTAAAAGTCTGGGTCCATCAGCAGTGCAGCCTTGAGTGCTCTGCCCTTCGTGTTGGATACAGTCCTGTATTAGTTTTGCTGACACTGTTTTTAAATGGTTGTCATTCATTAGTAAGGGCGCTAGGACAAAGATGATCATGATGATAATGACAGCAAAGAAATTACAAAGATTCTTTGTATGGCTTTCAATGAAAGAAGAAAAAAAGAAGATTTACATTAAGTGTAGACCCATAAAAACAAAAGTTATGTCCTTAATAAGAGAAGGAAAGAATAATCATAGAATCATAGAATCACTTAGGTTGGAAAAGACCTCCAGGATCATCAAGTCCAACCGTTAACCTAGCACTGCCAAGTCTACCACTAAACCATGTCCCTAAGCACCACATCTACATGAATACCTCCAGGGACGGTGACTTAACCACTTCCCTGGGCAGCCTGTTCCAACGCTTCACAACCCCTTCAGTGAAGAAATTTTTCCTAATATCCAGCCTAAACCTCCCCCGGCACCACTTGAGGCCATTTCCTCTTGTCTTATCTCTTGTTGCTTGGGAGAAGAAACCGACCCCCACCTCAGTACAGCTTCCTGTGAGGTAGTTGTAGAAAGCGATAAGGTGTCTCCTGAGCCTCCTTTTCTCCAGGGTAAAAAAAACCAGCTCCCTCAGCTACTCCTCATCAGACTTGTTCTCCAGACCCTTCACCAGCTTCGTTGCCCTTCTTTGGACATGCTCTAGCACTTCTATGTCCTTCTTGCACTGAGGGGCCCAAAACTGAACAGTCATTCCCCTATAGACACATCTTTAATATCTAAAATATTTAGAGTATTTGGTACAATACATATCTGCATGCACAAAGGAATAACAGATTTCTAGACAGCTTTATTGTTTTACTTTATGAGAAACGGCTAAGATGCAAAGCAATGAATCTTCACGTTTAGTCATTTGCAGTCAGATGTTGTTACTAGGAATTTAGAAGTGACAGTTTTCATTAGCACACACCCAATGTCTCTTCTAAATGTGCAAGTCAGATACTTTCTAGACAGCACTCCCTACATCCACATCATTACCCTTTGGTTGCCCAGTATGAGAACATGCTATGATGATTCAAGATTACAATTTAAGTATGTACAGTTGGGGAATTACAGACAACATATTTCAAACTAGGAGAATAGTAAACCCCTACTCTGGCATTTAGCCAGCAATCAGCCTGATTTCAAACTGCAGTAAATAATCTCTTCTCCCACTGAATTCGGTATGAAGTGCAAGTTACCAGCATTCACGCAATCTAAGCAGTTTCTGTTTAGCAACCTAAATTAATTTGAAAATGTTTACCTGCTGGGCCCAAACCTTGAGTAAATGACTTGTGACTTGAACAATGTCTTCCAGAACATAATTAAGAACATTCACTGGTAACAGAGCACTTAACAAGGCACCAGGGGGCCTGCATGTAGCCAACAAATGGGGGAATTTCAATTAAGTTGTAACTTAACACAACCTATAAGCAAATAGCTTCTGAATAGGAAGATTAGCAAAAAAAAAAAAAAAAGAGAGAGAGAAAAGAAGGCACGGAGAAGAGCTGCTGCAAAGGAAGGTATTTGGATAGATTCTATAACTTATGTATGGATGATTTTTTTAAGCTCAGGACATCTCTGCTTCATCTGCTGTTAGGCTTTGCTATAACCATGCCTTCATACGGCCTTCTTTTCTATTCAAAGAAGCAGGCAGACAAAACAGTATTAGCGTCAAAAAAGCACCCTTACAACCGCTGGACTTTGAGGTTTACAGAGGAAAGGTGTCAAAAATGTACATATTGATGAAAGGTTCTGCTACACATTAACAGCTATATAAGCACAGCCTTCACTCCAGAGATCAGTGGAGACTTCCAAGAAGGCTGTTGGAAAGCTGAAAAACTTACCTCAAGGCATAGAGCTAGCACATGGTCAAAAATTAGCCCTGTGCCTGGTTCCTCAAAAACTTCAGTCTCTCCTGGAGTCCCCTCCACTCATATCTACACAATGCATCAGTGTTTCTCAGTACTGATCTAGCAGATTTGTGCTGCATGGTAAGAGCTTTACTAATTTTTTGGGGCTCAGTCTCATTTCATGAAAAGATGTTGGGGCAAGGACATAATACTTTTCAAGCTCTTTGAATCCTATTGACTGTCACCAAATAGCACAGCCAAAATTCCGCTAGAACTGGGTAAGAGGGTGAAACCGTTCTTTTAGACCTCCAACAGAAAGCAAAAAAACCTTAACTAGCAGGAAAAAAAGTCTGAAGTAGCAGGAAAAAAAAAAAGGCACTTCTAAGGAAATACTGAAATCTAGTCAAATCTGTAATATAATGAAATTTACATCTGCTTTACAGAGATTTTTATCATTCATTCTCACATGCGATTTGAAAAGAAGTCAATAAGTTTTCTACAAAAGTACACTATAAATGCCAGTCATAGAAAATATAACTTGGCAACCCGAAGAGACATCCAAGACAAATCTTGCCAGGGCCCAGCATCTAACACAGAAATGCTGAATGCCCTTGGTTCTCACTGATGTAATTCCTTAGAGTTCCTTACCAAAGCACAGAAGCAAGTATTCAACCTTCACTTTTTCTCCAAAAACAAGAAGTGCTTCCTACAGAGAAATGCAATACAGAAAAAGTACGTACTACATAACATTTTTACTTCAGTTTTCCATCATGCACCTTTTTTCTAAGGTTAAACCGTGCTTCAAGAGTTCATTAACTAATGCTTGTAAAAAGTTTTGAAGATGAACTTTACTAGATAAGGATGGCTGTTATTATCCAAGGACAGAGCATGGGCGATCAAGTATCTAGCAGATTTGTGAGCATGGTAAGAGCTTTACTAATTCTTTTGGACTCAGTCTCATTTCACAAAAAGATGTTGGGGCAAGGACATAATACTTTTCAAGCTCTTCAAATGGTATTGACTGTTACCAAAACATAACAGCAAAGAAGTTTCTGGGGAAAATAACAAGTTTTAAAAATCTTCTAGTGAAAATGTATATTGCTGATGGGTAAAAACATCAATTTTATCTGTGACTGACGTTATATCTTTGGTACTTCTACCAGTCTGGTAATTCTGTTCATTGGTGACAGGCATGCATCTCTCTACCTATATAACAAAACTGAATTGAAACAAGTCTGCATTAGTTGTCACTTGAATTTATTACAACGTAAAATTCAACAATAAAGCAATGCATCTGTTCAGAAAACAGATAGGAAAACGTTAATAGTGTTGCTGCAAAGACCCAAACTGTGTAAATGCATGGTGATTTCTAACTGCAGCAAGTGCACGTGGACATGCTAGGAACATCCTAATTTGATCTGATCAGTAGGCAGCTAGCTCCTCTCAAACAGCAAGGACTCAGGATTTATCACAATTCCCTCAGTCTGTTCTTTAAACAGTCAGAAAAATGGTACAGAAACCTGAAAATGCATCTCCTAACAATTGGAGCTAATTACCATTCAGGCTCCTGCTCCTATCACAGCTGCTCAAGGATAATTACCGTTAATGAAAGTGGTGGTTGCAGGCTTCTTGGCTCTGTTAAGTAGCCTTATAATAACAGACTGCCAAATACATTTGGCATTCTGTACACCTTGCCACAGAGGAACAGTATTGATCCACACACCACAGCATCACATTCAGACTAAGGAATTCATTTGCGAAAAACATATGATACACTCAAAAGCAGAGGAAAACATCACTCTCTGAGACCAGACAGCTCCTCTGTGCCAAGATGATGTTTGAAAGGCAGCCTGCCCACACGACAGCACAATTCCTTAACACGAAGCCATTTCAAGTGACAGAAAAGTAATGCTCTTGTTTACAGAACAGCTAGGTGAGGGTGCTAGTAGCGAGCTTATGGAGGGTTGTGACAGACCCTGACCTCTTCGGCCACTTCTCTGTAGGGAAAGTTTCACCGCTAGAGCTGTACTGCTGTATTACAGCAAAAAAATTGCTCACTATGAAGATGCGGTTCATGGGGACAAACCTGTGGTTTTTGTCATCAGGAGCTATTCCAGCTCAAGTGTCCCCTCAGCTTCATATTGGCTCTTTTGACAAAATCACCCTTTGCCATGAGCTCTTATCCTGGTTGTTACTGGCACAGCTACCCGAGCTGCAAATCTCAACTCCACCCAGCAGCACTCTTGTCACGGAGACCCAGTCTGAGGATGCACTGACAATGGTCACCAACAGCTGTCCAAAGTGGATGTAAGTGTCCCCATCCACCTGATCATGCTCACAGTGCACACAAGTAATTATTTTGTACTGTGAAAACAGAGAATAACCACAGGAAACACTGAAATCCATTCTGCTCACATTGAATCCTGAAAGCATTTCCAAAGACTTCAAAGGAACTGAAGTGAAACTGGAGTCAACAGCACAATTTTGGTGCAAGAGATACTAGTAACAAGCCATATTAAATTTTCAGGCCTAGAAAAACATTATCAGTGCTTCCTTATCGAGATCTTTTTCTGTGATGGCTTTTCTTTATACAGAAAGTGTGGGTGGCAGCATCATACTTGCTTACATTTTTGATGATGAATGATTCTCATTTGGTCTAGGAGAAATAGTAAAAAAAATAAGCCTGCTTGCCCTCCCTTTCTCATAACCATGCATCTAACCAACACAGATAAGCCACCTCAAGATGCAGTAGTGCACAACAGAGCTGGGAGCTGATATGGAACATACCCAGAAACTGAGCCTTGTTTTTGCAGGGAGTAAAGCATCCTAGAGAATTAACAGAATAAAGCAAATATTATACAACTTCATATCATTGAGCTTTTCAAACACATTGTGCCCCTATTGTTTTTTAGCTTGAAATTACACAGTTAGCCATTGTAATAAAGACAGAGCAGAATAACAAAGAAATGGAGACACAGGGACAAAGGAGAAAGATACATTATTAGACAAAATGTGAAGCACAATGGACAGTCACTAAGGTGAGTTGGTAAGATGGAGATATGCAAACAATTTGTTCCAAGTAACAGAAGCTAGAGATGAGGAATTTCTCTGAGACCAGGAAGACTTTTTGATTTGACAAGGAAGTGAGCATCAGGATGCAGGCAAAAGAGAAAGGGGAAAGTGATACAGAGAAATATGAATCAAGAATGTGGAGGATTTGCAGAACCTTGCAGGCTTTTTTTTTTTTTTTTAAATGAATGTGAAAATCATCGAGTCCTATTGTTATTGAGATGAAGTGATATTTTTGCCTCAAAATATAGAAAAGAAAAGGAACAAACACTATGATGAACAGCTAAAAACATAAAGTCAATAAAAACACTGGTTGAGAGGATATCCAATCAATACCCCAACTACTGTTATAAATAATGTTTTAGAGAGAACACTAATCTGCTTTTTTCATTTTGCATAAGTCTCAGTAATGTTGAAATTCATGTTTATTTGGCAGTCACCCAGTACTGGTCATGTTCTATCCCTGCCTTTGGAAAAATCAAGTACTAGCTGACAATAGAAGCTATAGTAATCACATGGTTGTTTTGATGCAGCATTGCAAGTTTTGCATTCTCTGTGTCCATGTTTGGCTTACAGTTGTGTTCAGAGTTTTGCCTAGACAGATGCCTAGGGGAGTGGTCCTTAATTTGCACAAAATTTGAATACCTCATTGCTAACTTTTGCATACACACCCAAAACACTGATGTTTACGGTTAATATATAACTCTGCAAGTACCAATTCCGATACCATTTCTTGATACTATGAAAGCCTTTGGAAGCCAGCTCAGTTCCCTGCTGTATATATAAATGAAAACATATTACAATAAGAGCGCCTGTCCCAAATAAGTCATAATCAGAGGCCCTAGAGACTGTAGTTTCCAATCACTGTTGAATTGCAGTACCAAGACTACACATTTTCACCTGTGGGATTAAAATAAATAAATAAATAAATAAACAATTTGTAATTAAAGTTAAATACAAGCCTTTTGACTTAAGATCGTATCTGTAAGGCCCATGACAAAAACAGAAAGAAATTCAAAATCAATGCTAGGAATCCATTTGTGATGCTCCTTCTGGTGTTTGGATTATGTGTTCTCAAAGCACTGGATGACCTCAATAAAAAGTGGCATGGTTAAATTGCAACGCACTTCCATTTTTATGACATACAAAGAGACCCTGTATGCAATGTAGTACAACAGAAACAAACTTTTCTTAATTTTCTAGTTCTTTGCTGTGGTAGATTTATATTCATCTTTGTTGAAATTTATGAAGAAGATTTGAACACTATTTCAAATCCCTCCCTTGTGCTTCAGACAAATATTTTGTGCTTAAAGCATTTAAGGATGTGCACGCACAAGCACACCCACCCCCTATTTAGAAACAACTTACTCTGATCTGATAGTATCCTCAATTAAGTCTTTTTCTTTCTCTGAACCAAGCTGTCGAGTGACTGACTGACAAAACTTTCTTTGCTGCCCTTTGGAGATTAACAGGTTTTCTCTGATTCTCCTCAATTACAGGCACAAGAATGCCCTGAGTCCTCTCACATTCGTGTCATCCATCCAGCGTGACAGCCTTCCACTGCTATAGGGAAGGAAAAGAGTAAAGAGGATCTTTACACTTGCCAGGTTCCATGCAGAGGGTGATGTGTGACATTGCCACCTAGTCCTCAATAAAGATCACCCACTCCACTGCACTCAATTTGCTTCCCACCAGCTGTAACAAACGTCACTTTACTTTTCTCGTGATTTCTCTTCTCTAGGGGAGAAAATAACAACCCTAACTAAATTGGGACTGCTGGTAGGAAGCCATGAAGTCCAAACAACAGCAAGACCCAATGATCTTTCTTTTAACCTTATTCCCTCCTGTAGCCCTTTCACAAAGCCTGGTGGTCTGAAAAATGAGATGTAACCTGCAGATCTCTACATTATTCAGCTGACAGTAAATTCTCCCTTGAAGCCCTTATGTACTTAACTACTTCAGTCACAGCCTCATCTGATTTGAATGGCAATGGATTAAAATTAAAGGATCGACAGCACTCAAAATTACAGTCTTCTGTGTCAGCTAAGTGTAATGCAAGCAATAGCTTGAGTCCACTCATCTGTTCTTCAATTAGTGTAATTCTCATTTGGAGAGCACCCACCCTTAATCTCACTGAAAGGCTCTGCTGCCTTGTCTCGCTGCCAGACTATTTGGCCTTCATACAGGTATCACCACTATACAAATAGGGAAGGGGTGTTTCTAGGATATGAACCACAGGGTACCTGGTTTGTTTTACTACACAAATTCCCAGCTTTGTCAAGGACCCTGTGCTCACCTACACAAGTAGAAGGGCCCTGCTTCATGATGCTACCTGAGCCTAATTCAACACATCATTTTAATTATTGCTAAAATCAAATAAGCAGCATGCTATTTCTGTCTCTTGGGAGAGACAGCAATTTACATCTCCAAAAATATATGTATATAATTCACAGTAAAATTAAAGTCCCAATGCGTATAATAATTTTCTAAAATATACCCACTGCTGTCAATCAACCAAAGCCTATCTAAACCATTCTCTAATGCACCAGATAATTTAAACACTAGAATATCCTTTAAAATCCCATAGAATAAATACAATACCTCATCCAAGACAAAGTGATTATCATTTTCATTTCACTTCTTAGACAGTTCTTAATAGGGTCTATTCTTCTAATATATGTATGCAACATCCATTAAGGATAATGAGAACAACGCACATGAATCAAATGGGAGACCTGTAATTCATGTTTGCTGTTATGGACCAGACCATAATCTCCTTACAACACAAGGCTAGCTAATTCAGCTGAGCACAGCTACTCCAGACTTCAGCAAATGAAAATAGATGAGAATCTTGCCCTAGATTGCTAGTATTTACATAAGATTAACTAGATCAAATATTTAATGAAATAGCTTGAAAGGAAGCTCGAAAGTCTGTGTGCAATACAGAGAAGTAAATGAAAATATTGTTACCAGCTGAAGACAGAAGAATACAAATCTACCGCAAGTTTGCATTACAATACACAGGTATATTTCCAGGTAAGCTACAGAGCAGGTATGAACTATTCCAGTTATTTTGATATGAATATATACTACTATTTACATATACCTTTTTTAAATATTTTTTTCATATCTTTTTTCACTGGACAGCAAACGACCAACAATGACCTTGACCAAGGAACTGACTGCATATTCAGTACTTCAGGAAAGGATTATTACACCTATAATTGGACACTTCCTTTCACAGCTGCAGTGGAACGTTACTCTAGGCACCTGAAAAGATCTACAAAATCATATTACATTCTCTGAATTAGCACAGAGATCTCATTCAGTAGGATTCAGTGTCAGGTTTTTGTTTTGTTATTTTTAACAATAGCACAAAGGTCAGTTTTTATAAAGCTCCGCATCTGCTGGTGGTGTCATTCTTCTGCTGGTGGTGTCAGTCTTTTGTAATAGATGCTGGTGTGCATGATGCAAGGGGAAGCTGTACGATGGAACACACACACACACACTATAAAAATACTACCCTTAATCACATTAAATCATAGAATCATAGAGTATCCTGAGTTGGAAGGGACCCACAAGGTCCAGGAGTTGGACTGAATGGAGAACCTGATGTTTGTAACACAAGTGGCCAGTGCTGTGTCATTGTTATAGTTCATCTATAGTCCACAGACACCCGACAGGGAGAAACAACCAACAGCCTATCTGATGAGTTATTCTTTCTATTGTGGAGATGGCTTATACAGAGTTCCATTATTCTCGGTGTAGGGAAATGATATAAGGAGCAAAAAATCATGAGTTGGTATGGGGGAAAATTACTCTTTTTTGTAGGTTGAGCTCAGCACTGAATCTACTCGTGTCATCTTTTATTTAGTTACAAAAGAACTGATGCTGGAACTAGCAGACTGTGATGCAACATTTCATTTAGGGAACCACGGTGTTAATCAAGGGTTCATTGAGACTACTCATAAACTACCACTAAAGTACTTCTTGTGATTGAAGTGAACAACTAAGCATAAATGAAGTTACCAAAAATGACATTGTGCAAAAGCATTTGCACAGATTGACTCTGCTGACCCTGGTGATTTTACACATGGGAAGAACAAAAAAAATATTACTTGATGGGCAACTTGGAGCTAAGCAGAAAAAATAAAATAAAAATTCAATCCTATTTAATTTAAAATACATTTATTAAAGGCATTCATCCCAATCCAGACCCTTTTAAATTATTTATTGAATATCAAAATATCCTGAATTAGAAAAGTCAGTTTAAAACAGTCGCCTTCTCAAAGAAAACAAAGGAGTTACTACACATCCAGTAGAATTCTTATAGAATTGCTGTTCTCCTGTAACAAACACGTCCCTTTCTTTGAATAACAAGGAAGAGAATTTGGTCTTTCTTTTAAAACTCTGTATGGATTATAAGGTTTGTTATGTTTACACACACATGCCCCTACCATAGTTTAATACATGCTCTAAACTATCTGCAGAAAATTGAATACCAATTGAATTGAATATTTTTTCTAAAAAGTTACCTAAGCTAAGTATTTTAAATACTTCTTGAAGATTCCATGAAAAATACCATACTTAAAAGAAAGCACTTCCCTGAGAAAGAGGAAGTGAGAGTGCAGTGGATAAAACTGAAACTCCGTCTGGTTTGACGGAAAAACAGCATAAGACAAACAATACACATTTAAAAAGTGAAAAGCAAAAGTATTTTTAGTAATAAATACCATAAGCACCAGAAAAAAAGGTAAAGTATTTTCCCCCTAAAATAGGAAAATATTTACTGGGCCTAATCTACCAAAGTCAATGGAAGTCAGTCAGATTATGGTAAGTCCTCAAAGTCTCTGAAACATTAATAATACTTAGCAGTCATCAGCATTTTGTTTAAATCCACAAGTGAATTGGTGCTTTGGAAAGCATTTGTCAAAAAATGAATATAATCACCAATTATCCTTTTAAGAAACTGTATTACATCAACTAGGAAGCCACTTTCCTTCTCCTGTAAGAGAGAGGTGCTGATCAAGTTAGAAGAATCACATAGAAGTGGCCAACAGATCTTACTGATTCAGTGAACAAAATCCTAATTTTCATTGGTAGGTTTCGTGATATACTTCCATGTCTTTAGACTCTCTATTATTCACATTTTGATGACAGGCTGCTGATACATCAGTGTATTAAGTGTACATGCCCCTGAACATCATTATCAGAAGACAGCAATGTGAACTTTTATTGCAAGTCACTGTGACTTTCACTTAGGGCTTTATTTTGTTGCAATGATTCTGTGCATTTCACAGAAGCTGGGTAATTGATTAACAACAGTGTGCAATGCCAATTTGGTGACTGACAAGAAAAAATAGTATGTGTTCACGATCAAATACCATCCCTGTAGACTTCCCAAATCATGCATAGAGTCACTTGGGACACACAGCGTGATTTCTTCAGCTATTTTCCATTCACTCTGAAAAGACCAGGATTGACAGATGTGAACGTTTAACACACTTCATTTTTTTCTTATGACCTCTGATATGGCCACCCTCATTCTTTATTATTCTAGTAAGTGCAAAAACTGTGCATTGACTGAAAACCATTTGTGTTGACTTATTTTGTGGATGGATTCTATTCCACTCTGTTCTGATTTGTTCTATGTCCTCAAATGGCTGAAGACATTCAACAGCTTTTACCTCTCACTGATTTACCTCCAAGGAGAAGCTACTCAGTGAAGTATTCGGGAACTGCTATAAAGGCATATCAAGTTTCTAAACACTCAAACATAGGAGTTTCAGCAACACAGAGAAAATAAATTCCATCTTTGACCTTTTTAAACTGCTCTTATAGCATCATTCTGTAAGACTGAATTTTCTACTCAATATATTCCATTCAATAGCTGTAAGGCGTTAAAATCAGGTCAACAGCACTAGGAATAAATAGCACTTTAACCTGAAGAATCCAAAGGCACCAAAAACACCCCAAAATTGCCATAACCAATCTGTTTGCTCTAAGATTCAATACTTTTAGTGGCAACTCAATGTTCATCTTGCTTTCCTCAGGAGGAGTAATGACAAACACCATTTAAAAGTCAGATATTTCAGAGAAGAACATGAGGAGGTCATCATAGGCTTTAAAGGTGGAAATAACATTACTGTTACTCACAACATGATAATGTCTAGGGGCTCTGATCACAACCGGGGCACCACTGTGCTAGTTATTTTTGCAGGTAATGGGACAGAAATGGAGCCATCACACAGAAATATATGAAATACATAGATAGCAGGGAGTGGGCCAGGGCCTGACCTGCCCACGACACTAAACACCCCTTTTAAGTTAGTTTGTCCTTTGCAGGTAGTGTGTCTGTATGTTAGATGTACATGACACTGTGCAGGTAAGTGGCGATGTCACAGAGAATAGCTGTGCCTAAAAAGCTTCATCAATGAGAGCAGAAGAATATTATCGCCAGTTAGGTCCACCTCCAATCAAGGTGGCTAAACTATATAAAATGTGTAATACTTTTTCCCCTTCTCCACCTAATCTCCAAATATGGATGTCCCATATGGATATTCTAGTTATGGATGCACAGATATCCCAATGCATTATCTGAAAATATTATTTGCTATTTCAGCAGAAAATCTTCTATCACAAGAACTATCACCTGGTTGTCAACTGAGTTAGATCAAGACCTCCTAACCTAAAGCATGAGGTCTACAATATGGGTTGAAGAACTAAATCCACTTGCTGGTGGCTCAAGCAGACTTACACTGTTGGTGGATAAAGCTCTTTGGAGACAAATGCAAGATATTCTTGGCAACAAGTCACACCAAGTCTGTGGGTTTATTTTGGCTCTCAGGGAATTTCAATCCACAGCTCTGTACTATACAGATGTGTACCAGTGCCCTCTACTGGCTGTTATCACAAAAACTGAACAACAATCAATAAGAAGATTGTGTCAGACCTCTCCAAATGTAATTAGTTTATGTGACTTGTCAGGCAGAAGGCTGTCATTTTAGTATTGAATAATTTAGATACTATTCTTCATGACACATATCTGTGGTTAGTCAGTGGCAGACATATTAGCCCACAATTGACCATAGATAACCACATGCTCTTTTGGGTGAGATATGCATGTACTATGCTTCTAAAGCTAACATTATTTGCTGACCCTGTGTTTCAGCAAATGCATGCCTGCTTCTTTGTGGCATTTTTGTTGGAAATCAATACAATGTCAATGGTGAAAACCAACAATAGGGAGGCAATACGGTCCAGTGGCCAGGAAAATATGCCCTGGAGCCTGGGTTCTGTTCCCTCTGCCTCTGTCTCACCAGGTGATCAGCTGCTATGCGCTCTTTACACTCCAGCAGCATCTAGAGACCTCTGGAACTGCGCTAGGTTGGGGCACTACTACAGTACAAACCACAACAAAAAACAAGCTTGGCTTTCTTAGGTGATGAGATAAAAAAGAAAGACGAAACATATATTTTAATAGGGAGCCAAAATTACCAAGTCCTTAATCTGTGTTCCAGTTTCCCTCTGTGAAAAGCACTCTGGGATGTTCACATGAAAGTGAACGTGGATTTTTAGATACTGGTGTTCCATTATGTATTTTTTTAAGTTGTTGATGATGTTGTTTTTATTTTGGTTGATTTTTTTGTTTTTGTGTGTGTGTGAGTGTTTTTTTGTTGTTGGGTTTTTTGACATGTTTTCCCATATTATTTTTTCTACTGGAACAGGTAAGATGGAAACTTTTTATAGACAGTGTTTCCATGATGACAAGATACAGGACTGTGTAATACATTAATTTAACGTTTGTTTTATGTTTAGCAGAAAAAAAAGAAAAAATAAAACCACCACATCTTATACCTTCTTCCTTGGTACTTTACTAATCCATAGTTGCAAATAATCATTGCTTTTAACTATAAAAAGCTTCAGGGGCAGGGTTTGCAAGTGTTTTGCTACTGAAACAGATGCACATTGAACTGAAAGGGGAGTGAAAACCTGAGAAGTTAAATATATAGATATACACGCATACACCCCACATCAGATTTTCTTCCTTTTGACAACCCCCCCGACCCCAAGGCTGCTTTCCATGCATGCATGTCCATAGTCCTCTTCTCTTGCCTGCATGCACACATAAAACTAGCTGCAATGCAAATTTAATCCTCAGTATCGAGCTGTCATCATACTAAAATTAAATTGCTCATTTTTCATTTTTAACCAAAGGAAGCTTTTCTCATGACTAGTTCCCCCAATAAAGCCATCATCCTATGCTAATGAGGTGTCTGGAGACAGCTCACATCGCCAGCCCAAAGCACTGCTGCTAGGGATGAGCAGGAGGCTCAGGGTAGCCCAGGCTGCCCCGTGATGCATTCACGCGTGCATCAGGAGAAGTGACCTCCTTCTGACCCCCTATAATCTCTTTGACTCCAGTGCTTTTTGAGCAAAATTAAGAGATCTTCCACTGGAACGCAGTGCTACAGGCAAACATGCCATAAGAAAATAAGAAGAGCTATTCAGATGTGTAAAAACCTTGCAAGATGAGGCCCTATTGCTATCTTCCCTCAGTACTCTTATTTCCAGTTCTCAAAAGCTGGCTGCTTTCCCGCATCACTGCCAAACCTCAAAACTGCAGCTACCACATCATTTATGTTCAGATGAATAGCTCTGTGGATTTTGTTTAGTTAACTAAAATTAATACAGTGTAAGCTAAATTTTAATTTGCTACTTATTTGCACTTTAACATGTTCCTAAGCAAAGGTTGAAAAAAAAGTCTGCTGCCATTTATTTTATTATTTAATTCTCTCAACAACATTCTTAAAGGGTAACTAGACCTGGAAAGGGCAAAACCCTAAGCTTACCAAACGTGCAAAGAATAGATTTTAGGGGAGTTATTCATTTCGGAAGATTGGCAGCACAGATTTATTTATTTATTTAAGCTGGTATAGCTCTCTGCAGAAGACTTTGAGGAAGGAGTGTGCATGTGTATGCACACACATAACACAATGAAGTTTTAACAGAACATTATCATACAAAACAAGATCAATATTCATTATTCTTATGAAGATAGCATTATGGAAAGAACAGAATATTTGGAGGTAATATGCTGGAAAACAGAAAACATGCCAATAACCTTTTAAAAGATCTTGTAACATTTTCCCACACACACTACAGTGGCACAACCAGCCTCTTGCCAATATCTGTGATCATGTGAATGAATAACCACCAAAACCCCCACATCATGGTAGTATGTGCGCTCTGTATCCATTCTTAGCACAGCAAAGAAAGAAGACTCAGAGATTTCACCAGCGGTCAAGCAGGGATGGACCCCACCTTTTCCAAGATAAGACCCACCCCAATGAGGAATTTGATCCATCTAACTTGATGAAACATATCTTGAAATTATCCACAAGAAATGCAGCTGCCCTGTTCACCATTCAGTTGCAGAGCTCCTACCATTGCAGGACTTGAACTCTGCGATTCCAACAATAATGAAGGACAGATACGAAATGCTATAGGTTTGGACTGAAGGGCTGTTGTAAAGTCAAGGCTCCTTTACATGCCCTCTATCCATCCCCCTGAACTCTTGCAGGACTGAGTCCATAATCTAGTACAGTTCTAAAATATTGCCTGATCAGCTAACATGCCCGGGAGATGTCTTCTCTCAAATACACGTTGACCTTCGTAAACATGAACCTCATGTGACTGCAAAAATATACCCGAGAACTACTGATTCATGAAGCTAACTGAAGGATTATACTTCTGATACTCTGGACAATGACAACTCTACATACGTGTGCTCTGAGGAAACCATTCTCAGGTAAGCAAGTATTTCACATGCACCTCCTCCAACGCAGCCAACATAAAACAGTTTGTGGTCCTCACTGCCCCTTGTTTTATTTGGGACCCAAAATTGAGATATGGAAATACACTTCATACTCATGGGCTGTCCCAATCAATTTAACAGGAAACACAAAAATCAGTTGGATGACTTGCAAGGATCATGTTACGTATGTGTTTAAAAATTGCAAGATTAGGGTCTGGCAATCCATAATACAGCCTAGGACAACGAATCACCTTCTATCCCATAATGAAGGTCAACTGACTTGGGTTCTGCGGGACTGAGAGTTGCAGCAAGCTTTTAGACATAGATATTCACACGATGTCTAATACAGAGCCTATGCTTTGTGCCTGTTAATAAATGTGTCCTTGTAATATCCCTGTGAAGTAGAAAAGTAGTGTTATCCTGATTTTTCACAGATGGAAAATGGAGACGCACAGAAATTAAAGGGGAGAGGCTGTCTCTAGGGTAAGCATGACGCAAACCAGTCAAATCTTCATAGGTCAAAACTGCCACTTTGAATTGCACCTAGCAACAGATGGGAAGCCAGATTCATTCCATTATGTGTCCTTTTCGGTAAGGAGACCGAAAATAACCAGTGTAAAAAACAGCCCTTATTTTTGCTATTATTGTTTGTTAGGATGTTACAGAATGTACTGT
This sequence comes from Chauna torquata, assembly GCA_013399475.1. Taxonomy (NCBI): domain Eukaryota; kingdom Metazoa; phylum Chordata; class Aves; order Anseriformes; family Anhimidae; genus Chauna; species Chauna torquata. Next base: position 167,647 of record VXAL01012533.1, read on the forward strand.
GGTGAAGATGGAAGGGAAAACAGTGAGTATTGGAAGAGCAGCATTTACCTACAGATCTTGTAATCAAGGAGATGCTTCTTGCCCCAGTTTATTCCCAGCTGCTCTGAAGTTTCCCAGATGAGTAAAGACATTTGGTCCCCAGCCCAGTGTTTGCTCAAAGGCAGTTATAAACAGAAAGTAGGCAAAAAGGAACAGTCATGCTTATCAGACCATTGCTGCTCTATCTATCTCTTGCTGCCTTCCACAGTTTGCAGGGCACATAAAAAGTAAAATAAATACCCAGTTACATTTTGCTTATCTGACACATTTCACACAAAAAAAATTAAGGCAACCACTGAAGGTTATTTCTTTTTAATTCTGTCTGATGCTGACAGAAGGGGTGCTTAGTATTAGACAGAGAAGATAAAAAGGTGTTAAATATGTATATATCTAAGAGGTTATCTCAAAGGAAAAAATATTTTTCTACTATGGTTGGCTACTATCTCAGCCCTGCTTTAAACATTTATCTGATGAAATCATTGCATTCCTCAAAAGAGACAGTTCATGAATCCTCCGATTCTTATGGACAATAAATAATTAAATAGCCCAAACTCTGTACTTTCAGCAATAAGCGTCTGACTCCAGACACTTAAAAAACACCAGGTTTAGCATGCAAAACCACCCTTACTGGGATAATTCACTCTCAAAAAGCAGACAGCAGGATGAGATTTTGTCCAGCCACCTCAATTCAGTAATCTTACACCACTTCAACCATGTGAATTCATCGTGGAGCCACACGTCCAGAATAGAGGCATTAACGTTGCAGAAATTACAGTAAGATGAATTAAGGACATACCTGCTTTTATAGACATTTGGATGAGTGTCAGCTTTTTAAGAACTATGAGATTTTTCAGATTCCAGAGTTTGAGACCCTGTTTTTAAAGCTATGGCAGTGACCTCATTTCAGACAGCAGTATGAATGCTCTAAGAATTAGAAGAGAATTTGCTAATATTTATAGTACTCTGGCATCCAGGTGTCTCACAGCATTTAAGAGACATTCATGAGAGGAATTTCTAGAAACTGTAAATCACACAGGTGATGGCAAATGGAGATAGTTACAGAGATGTTAAATGACTTCCATGGGGTTGGTTGAACATCTGTAAAGGAGTTGATCTAGACTTTCACTTCACTTCCATGTGTTTTTATTTCATAGTAATTTAAAAACTCTGTACAGTTCATTCTGTGGTACAGCAGTGTCAAACACAACGTGCTGGAAACTGCTGCTATTGTTTCACTGGCATTTTTATCTTCGCATTTTGTATAACATAACCTGTCAAATTGCAGGGGAGGCAGGAATGTATCCAGTACTTTATAAGAGGAATTGCAAGTAATTAAATCATTTCTACATGTACCCAAAAGTAGGAGGGAAAATTACTTTAAAAATAATTGTATTAGATTAATTGAGTATGGAACAAGCCACCTAAGGGAGGAATAATATGAATTGTCATCACTTTACCAACATTCTCAACAATAAGCTGTCAGGCTGATGGAAAAGCAGAAGGATTAATACAAGATATGATCATTATGGTATTTTCTAGCCAAAGAAAGCTCTGATGTTGACTAACGTACAATCACTCTAACACATTTACAATACTTCACGTTTATACACATAATGGTCTACATGTGTTAGAAACATTGACCATTGATTTGAGAAACCAATGGTTTTCCACAGTACCTCTTTTCACTGGCAGTGTGAAAAGAGGCAGCTAGTACAACAACCACAACTTTGGTTACCTGTGAGGACGCAATCCTAGACACATACTGTCTTCGGGGTGAAAAATGCATGCTGTTTGCTGGGTTCCAGCTGATCCTGTTTTTAACGGGACAAGAGAAGGCTGAAACATCTGCAAGCTGATCTGAGCAAGATACAAACTCATGTATCCTTCAGAAACTGGTGGGAGGAGGGGAAGATCTTCAACTAGATTAATGTAATTAAAAATAATCTGCTAGTATGCATTGATGGAGGTAAGCAATAATACACCCCTTGAGAACTAAAAAGGTTTAAAGTCAAGCATCACAGTCTATCTGCAATGGCAGAGTGCCTGCCTGCTCTAGAAGGAGCTTGGCCGAATCTGTACATCCAATTCAGTTTCCTAATAGCTACCACAGAGAACCTTGCAAATTAATTACAAGATAATAAAAATGTTTAGCTCGTAAAATAAGGAGATGCCTTAAACAGTAACAAGACCTCTTAGACCCAGTGTCAGTCACTGTAGCAGCCAAGAAAGGACCTGCAGGAAAACACACAAGAGACATTGGGAATGACTTCTTATACCATCTGGAGCTTCAAAGTGAGCAGCCCAATTCTGGTACACGTCACCATGTCTTCCTGGACGTGACCTAGCACATCCACATGTGCCTTCTCCTTGCTTCCCTAAACATGGTTGCAGCAACAGCAATATAAGGGACAGAGAAAAAAAAATATATATATATATATAAGCACCTTTGAAGCTGACAGAAGGTCCACAGAGAGCAACTCAAGCCCTGAACAGTACAAGTGAAGCACAGTGGTTTCCATTGGGTAAGATGTACCAACCTGAATTAAAAGAATGGAATCTGTGTTCTGCACTTTAGACATGCCAATAGCTCACTGCCAACCTGAAGACCAACAATTATTAAGAAAAGTCACAACTGATGCTATTAATCCTATCTAAGCTGCACTTGGAACAAAATCATAAAAAACTCTCACATGCTGCAAAATGTTAATTACCAGAGATAGAAGATGTTTGGAGGAACTGAAGAGAAGACATGGCAGGTTGAAGAATGGACAAACTAGGTCTGTATCAAGCTTTTCTTTCCCCAAAAGCATCTTCACTAGAAGGAAACAATAAGAGCAGCTGCACAACATGCAACCAGAGCCAGATAGTTCCAGATAGTCACCAGGCTGAAAACTCACTCGTATTTTGAGCGTATCTCCATAACGACAATTCTCAGTACACCAACACCATCACAGCATGTGTCCTCTGTCTGACTGTAACTTTTAATACAGCTTACTTAACAAGAATTAACTTGAAAACCATGCCTTTAGGTTAATACATTTTAGATTACTAAAATGACTTAATGAATCTGTGCAAGAGTGGAACTTTTCCATGTTTGCTCTTATTTAATCAAGTGATAAATTTAATTTTACTGTAACACTGTATAGGTGTTTCACAGATCTTAATCTTTACAATGTAGTTTTTAAACTTGTCATTTTCCTATTTTGAGAGTCCTAACAACAGAGCGCATTCACTCAGTCCTTTTCCCAACCAAGCAAAACACTCACTGGGATTTCTTTTTCAAGCCTGCTAATTGAAAACATTCTGCAGCTTATTAGTCACCATAAAGATTATCTGCTGACATGCAAACTCTCACTCGTTCCAAACTTGTTAATTAACACGTAATTACTAATCCCACAGAGACTGGACTGCAGGTGCGATGTGCTGGGTCCTGCTCTATTAACCATTCCTCTCGGATCCCAGCACAGATGGAATACACAGCAAATGTATTTTCCCAGAATACCATCTCACCCTCCCCAAAAGCGCTCAGCCTCTGTTTTGCTTTTAGTACATGATTTTTTTTATTTTTTTTTTTGCCTGGGTTTATTATGTCCAACATCCACCCACAACCTATCACAGAAAAGCAACCAAAACCTGCACTCTCATCATCCTGGCTCAGCAGGAGCTAGCCTAGGGCAGCTGTTCTGTACTGAATTTAAATAGGAAGACCTTGAGGAAAAGAAAGGGAACGAAGGAGAGAATAGCAAGGAGAGAGACAGAGATGTCCAGTCATTTCTGTGACTACCTAAATGATGATCTCACCTACTGGTTTATTCAGTGCAAGATGATACTCGGTCAAGTCTTTGATACGGTATAAATCTTGCCATTAAAATACTACCTTCCATTCAATTACTGTCATACGAAGCCTCATGTTACCATTACTATTCCCTCTATGCATTCTTTGGTTAATAGGATGTTCAAGAAGGAATTTTTTTTCAAATCTCTTAATGCTGAATTTCCTTTAAGACTTGAAGTAAAAGTCTTTGCTCAAGTAAGGAAAAAATGTTATCAAAGAGTAATAGTGAGAGTAGAAAGGCATTGCCATGGAAAGTTAGGTCAGATGAAATCACTTACAAGCTGAAAATTCCTTATTAGCAAGGGTACACTGGTCATGGGATGTGGTCAAGAACCAAGTCCAGAAGGAACTTCATTAAGCAAAGCACCTTTGCCATGAATAAGTGTATCCAAATTTAAAATAATTAGGGAACTGGATTGTTAGAAGCATGCAGAGTTGGCACGTAATTCAATTCCCACTGAAGTCAGAAGTAAAATTACCTTTGATGCCCCAGTGAGAGCAGATGATACTACATATTTTTGAAAATTCCATCCCACATATATAGGGATTAACAACAAAAAATTTCCATATGCCCAAGACAGAATCTCTGACATAAACATGACCAGAAGTCATGAAAATTACCACCTCAGATGGAATCTCAAAATTTGTTGCATTATGCTTCATTATGAACCACTGAATATGAACATGACAAATAAGCTTTCTATACTATTTCCCCATCTTACGATAGGAAGCAAAGGATTAAGCTATTCTAGGTAGAAGCCAAATTTATTTTGAAAAATCCAGTTTGATTTACTGAATTTCAGCAGCAACAAAACCTTTATAACTAAGGACCGCTATTAGGACCTTCAATTGCCATGGAACAGCATTGACTCATCTTTCTATGCATTCACTGTCAATTATGCTCTTAGTTTATGAGCCTTTTTAGGAGGAAATGGATAAGAAAGATAGTGCCAGTACAAATAGGTAAAAAGAGTCACTAATTAAATCTGGAAGGGGACTTCTGGAATTAATAAATCTTTTTTATGGGATAGTGATACTATCAGGGAAGCGTCTGTACATTTGCATCAGAGGAAAGAGCAAGTCCATCTGAAAGAATGGTGCAGAACCTGCCAACAGGAGGAGATGGGAAAGTCCTGCGTGAGAGATGATTCAGAGAGATCGTCATATCTGGGTCAAAGTATCAAACTGGAACAGAAGCAGTTTCTTTCATTAAACATGGCACATTAAAGGCATTGAAGTCCAACAGCGCTTCAACATTGTTGAAAGAATACCAATTCCAACCATGGAACTGGTACAGAAAGAGCTGTAGCAATATCAGTCTTTCTACATCAGAGCAGCAATATGTCTCAGCCTTGTCTTGTATATGAATATTATGGGACACACCTTTCACTGGCTTCAAAAGACTTGGCATGCAAACACTAAGCAATAATATAGGTCACTGCTCAGTTATCATATGGTAGCAACCTTCTGAACCTTTGACGATTGACATATTGTATTCAGCCAAGCATTTGGTCTATAGTCACTACTTGAACCTGTCACTACTACGGATTTGCATGAGAAGTGCATCTTGCAAACCTCCTGACTGCAAAGCTTTTAGAACAGATTCCATGCCATATTCCTCATACATCTGAAGTTGCTGAAATCAATGGACACTTGATGGACTGTAGGAAAGTTTCTGTACTGGAATTTTAAAATAATTCCTTCTTTGGCTAGTAGAAAGTCTTTTATGCAACTCAGTAACTAAAATGAACTGATAAGAAAACTAAAACTCTGAAGAAGGGCAATGTAAGGTAGCTGTTCACAAAGTGGTGATCGGTATGAAAAACAGATTTATATAATCAGCGATTAAGGTGATGTACTCAGCTTGACAGTAGACACTTTCTGTGAACTGCTGCATGACAGTCAGCTGAAAATACTGCCTACTGAGCAGAACTCAGAGTGAAACTCAGCTCTTCAAGAGTTAACATAATTCTATGAGAATGAAGCCAATTCTGTTTCTGACTCTGTCTGTGACACATCAGTCTTCATCATCTTTAAGTGGCCTGACCTCTTCCTCCTAGCAGAATGATGAAAGACAGCTACTAAAGGTACTCAATTTCGTATCTCAGCTTCTAGGAAAGATGCAGTCATCACCCTTTCTGAATAAGAAAACATGGAAAAGAATAACCAGAAAAAGTCATTCTCAGCCACTTCTAAGAAAGGGTTCAAAGGCTTTTTCATTCCCGGATAACATTGGAACAGGACTGCCAGGAGAGCAGCAGCGCAATACAGTGCCACACAGAGGCTT